>JBANCZ010003844.1:0-11577 GCA_037040025.1 Sphaerogastrella javana | reverse complement strand
CATATAGTATTAGTGTATATATATAAAAACCAAAAGCGATAAATGTGTATATAAAAATAAATACGCTTAAATTGCTACAAAAAAAATTTGTAATTTGACAACAGAGAAGTTTTTCTGCTGTTGTTTTCATTGTTGTTGTTGGTGTTGTTTGTTGTTGTTGTTGCTGCTGTTGTTGTTGTTGTCATCATTCGTCGTGTGTCGATTTCAAATTCAAAACGCTGAGCTCATTTTATGAGAGCGAGAGACGCCTTTAGAAAAAACAAAAAACAAAAAAACCAAAAGCAAAAAAACAAAAAATCAAAACAACAACTACAAAAAACAACAAAAAGAACTGGCTAATTAGCATAAAAAAGCATTATAAATACACATACATCAAATACACCCAAAAAAAAAGCGCCACAAAAATTACAAATAATCGCTGTGATTATTATTTATTATTATTATTATTATTGTTATTGTTATACTATATTTAACAATCGAACAAATTTATGAACAGCTGCTGCTGCTGCTCCTTAATTATTGTTAGTGTTAATCTTCAGTCTTCAATCAAAGTGGCCTGGCTAAATCAACAAAAAAAAAAAAACGAAAATCTACGTCTATATAGTACAAAATATAATTTCGCTAAAAACTCTCGACGCACGATTTTCGATTGCGTTTTTTTTTGTGTTGATTTCTGTTTTCGATTAACGTCACTTGATGTTTCGGTGACACATTTATGGCTTGTGTATGTGTGTGTGTGTGTGTGGCCTGTTCTTATCAATAAAGAAAAAACAACAACAAATAAATTTAATCCTAAACTGTAGAGGCAGTGTCTAAAGCGCAAATGCGCTGCTAAATTAATTACAACTCATAAATATCATTTGTTGTTTAGATAAGTCACAACAACAATAACAAAAAGAGCTACAAAAATTAAAACAACAACAAAAGCTACAACAATAAAAACAACAACAACAACAATTAAAACATCAACAGCAACAATAAAAACAACAAAGAAGTGAACTATATTATGTAAAAGTCAACTCACGTGCCGCCTCTAATAACAAGCACTTAAGGTTCTAATCTAAACTCCCACACTCATATGGTACACTAGTCAGCATATTTATAAACATAATAAATATATGTAGTGCTATTACTGATATTTAGCTTATCAGAAAGTTGTGTATATATATCCTCTCGATATATACAATTTGGCTAGCAATCTGCATGAGCAATATTTTCCTAGTTGTGATTATTTTACAAATTTATGCGGCAGTTTCATGTTATGGAACTTTCAATGGACACCAAAAAAACTAAAAGGTATCTAAAATATACATAAAAAACATATAACATACACTATATATATACTATAACATATACTATATACTATAAATCATATAAACTGCCTTACAAAATGCTTCAAACTTGTCAATTAAATGTTATGTCATTTTTATAGCACATGAACATTTTATCTAGTAAATAGAGGGATATTTTGGGTATTTTATTTTGTTTGACTCACTCGACTACAGCATGACGTATAGGCAACAAAGTTTCTAACATATCTTAACAAAACTAATGTTTCTTTGCGTTTCGTATACATTTTTTTTCATTGAGAAACAAATACTAGAAATTCTGTGAAAAAAAATTAGTATTTTTTTTTTTGGGTTTTAAATGCTTTCAATAAATACTCAATTCGCTTAAAGATTGTGCCAAAAACAATAAAGAACTTTCAAAACAACAAATCATAAATCGTAAATTTCAGCAACATTGTTATAAAAATCATATACAAATGTTGTTTTTATTTTTTTTTCTCTTTTGAGAATACTGAGAAACATTTGCCGTTCAAAAATGTGATACAACTTTTGCTGTTGCTGCAGTTTTTCGACTTTCTGCCCACTCGAAAAAAAAAAATGAAGAAATATGAAGTGATGGAACTCACAGATCAGGAGCAGAGATTCATGTTGGTCGCATGTCTTTAGTGTAGTTGTTGTAGTTTATGTTGTTGTTGTTGTTGTTGTTTGTTTTTGTTAAATGACACATCCATCGCAAGATTCATAACAAGAATTTCTCAGTCATTTTTTCATACATTTTCGAGCAGGAGGAGGTCTTTTATATATATATTTCTTCATGCAGTTGTTGTTATTGTTGTTTAGCTCGAAGCGTGCTAATACATTATTAATAATATACACATACAAATGGAGGAATCTGTCTTGTTTTTTTGCTTGTCGTTTTTGGATTTTTATATTTATATATATAACAGAATGTTCTATATAATATCTTCTTCATAATGTGCGCATTTGTGCACACTACAAACCATGAAAAGTACAGAGAATTCTCTTTGGGTATAAAATTATCAATATATCAATTTTGCAATTAGATAAATTCAATTTAAATTGATTTTTTGATTGATTATGTACATCACAAATAAATGTGGAAATTTGCTTTAAATCGTTTAATTATATCTATATTTTTGTCTTTATACCAAATTTGACCTCTTTTTCAGTATTTGACTTGCCCCAGAGATCTTTCTTATTTAGTGCAAATGGTTTTATTGCAGCTATAATGCAGGGTATATACTTGCCGTGCATACCTAATGATACAAAAATGTATATATACTCCTGTTTGCCACATGTTTGGCTTAGAGATAAATGAACAAAAATGCGTATAGTATAGGTATAGGTACCTTTTATTGCATTCGAAAAACCAAAGAAAAATTGAAATTTTCCTTAGCTATTTGCTGAACAATTTTTACGCAGTTTCATAGCTGACAGGCAGGGGCGTCATTTAAATATATATCTATATATATATATATATGTATATGTATCTTTTGGGCTATATGTATATAGGTAGGTTTATAGGTAAAGCATATGAAATGCTTTTACGCTGCTGTCTCTTTTTAAATGTTATCAATTATTCAGTGAGAGAGACAGCAGCAAAACTTAGGTTTACCCTGAACTTTGACTGTGACCTTTAAGTGCTGGCCATGGTATACGATATACAAAATAAGGTCCTTGTTGTGTCCTGCTGCACTATGCCATAGTATATACACTAGCCTTCTTCTGACCTGTAACAGCTGACGTGTGCCGATGTTCCTGCTCCTCCTGCTGCTGCTGCTGCTGCTGTCGTAGGTCGACATTGAAAGAATATATACCTTGTGCTGTCCTGACCAATCGCGTGGTGTCACATCCCAAGCGTTTAGCGTATAACATTTTCCATATATTATTTATTAGAACTCTTATTCGTTTCTCTTCTTTTTTGTTTACCTCTAATACATTGTTATTGGTGTTGTTATTATAATGACAGCCAAAGGACAACATGATTTTCTGTTGTGCACTTGAAATTCGACTTTTGGTTACGGTCAAATCTATTGATTGATTTGGTTTTGAATTTACTCAAACACAAAGGTCATAGATTATTGTCTATGTATGTATATACATATATATTATGTAATTCAATAAAGGAATTAAATAGCTAAGAGGGTCAAAGTGAATTGTGTGTGGTGTTAGATAATGTCTATTTATAATAATGTACATTTTGTTGATTGATATGTGGTTACGCGTCTCTCTGTCAATGTGGAGAGACAGATTAATTTTGTGGGAATTTCATTTTGAGTTTGAATAGATTCTAATTGGGCAACTGAAGGGATTGCCTTTATTGTAATATGTACACTGAGAACTTTTTATCACGTGCATCAATATTTTCGTTATATGATTAACAATTGTTTTTAACTGCAATATATAGCTAATTTAGTATAGATTTTATATGGGAAGAAAACATGTGATAAAATTGAAAATGCGCTAAGCGATAAGGCAACCAAAAGCGGCGTTTATATGAGGAAATTATACAGTTATAGCAGTAGTTACGAAGGGGCAATTGCTAAGCCAGTAACAATTGTATTTTTAATATAATTTTAAAATATATATCAAATAAGTTCTTCAATCATTGTCTTTGTTCTATAATCATTTGAGCTAAATAATTTACAGCTTTGGATGAAATATATTTTTAAATCGTTTAGATCTGGGCATTCGAAATGTTCAAATGCTTACCCAACTGTTTAGATTTGTGTAAATTATAATTAACACATAGTTAGCACATGCTTAAAACCTACAAATGATCAGCAATAACAACGAATAAATAGCTAAACGATGGTATAGATTCAGTGGGATATTAAAACTTTGTCATATCAAGAGTGTTGCCATAATTCCCAGAAATAAAAAAAAAACAAATGAATATGTTACATCAAAATGTTCTATTCCAGTGAATTGCACCAGTTACACCAAACTTACAGAGCGAAAGAAAGGCAACACTAGGGATAGATAGATATGAACAAAGACCCCATCAGACCATATGAATTTATATATTAAATATTATAGTATATAGTATACAGACAGTTAAAGTCAACATTTTGCGCATTGTAATGCCAATTCTGCAAAGCAATTTTGATGTCATGCGAATCGATACGATACGATTGGATTCGTGTTGATGATATCAGCATTTCGTTGGAACTGTTATCATATAAACTGCTTGCTATCGGCTGATAGCAAGGGATATCAATGTATATAAGATATTTACCAAAAAGATATAGACCACATTTAGTTACAACGACGATATCATCATCGGATGTTCATATACTAAATAATATACATATGTGCGTATAGGAAACGTAAACATTTTGAAATCATTTTCGTTGTTGTTGATATTTTTCGTTAGTTTGTTTTGTTTTGCATAGATTGACGGATTGATAGCTGTTGCCGTCATCAAAGACATGCGATATGATGATAATGTTGACAATGATAATGAATTCCCCAATGTTAATTAAGATACAACACAAAAATACAAAACTGAATCAAACAAACGCAACGAAATGTGAAAATGGACTTTTAACGATAATGAAAGTCTATAATGTGTGATTTTGTTTCTTTTTTTTTTTTTACGGATATAGTGGGTGTGACACACCCTCTAAAATCACCATAAAACATAAACTGCTGATGAGATAATAATATTTTCTATTTGCAGATTTGTTGCGCTTTTGACGCGTGCTAACTGAAACTTTTTTTGTGGGTACAAAACAAAATTTTGTTTTTTAAACAAACAATACAAACTGCTTGTTGTTGTAGTTGCTAAGCGGGCATTATATAGGGGGCAAAGGGGCAAACTATAAGCACAAAATGTATACCATATATGAATCATTAGCCATTTTATGATAAGCAACATTTTTACAATACACTTGCTGATTAATTGTTATTGTTATTAACCTTTTTGCAGGCACAAATCAAAACCCAAATGAGCAGCACGTGAGCACAGACGCTGCCACAGCAGTTGTTGTTGCCACGGCTGTTGCCTCACCTGTGACGCAAGCAGCAGCAGCAGCAGGAGCAACAACAACAGCAGCAACAACAACATCATCATCAACAGCTGCTGCTGCTGCGGCAAGTACAACGCCCACGCGCAGTCCACAGCGCAACGTTGTCCATCAGGAGGATGCTTATCAGTCTGGCGGCATCGATAGCGTTGATAACAACAGCGAGTCACAGCAATCACAATTGCAGCTGCTGCATGACGCAGCCATTGGTTCGCCCTCACAGCGTCATTCCATAAACTCGAGCGAGTACACCTCAACGCCGAAGTCCGCACGGCATTCGGCTTGTGCCACAGCGAATGGCAGTGGCACCACATCGCCCATTAACTATCAGATACTGGCCGATGAGTATTCCTACAGCCTGGAGTATGAATCAAACACACCGCAAACACCACAGCAGCAACAGCAACAACATCCACAGCAGCAGCAGCAAGTAACAGCGGCTGTGTTGCTGCAGCAGGAAACAACAACAATAGCAGCACATCAGGCCACCACAGCCACCATTAGCTATCGTCAGAGCTACGCCTCACCACCGGCAGCGTTGCCGCCTTTGATCATACCGCAACGACAATCGCTGCTCCCTTGGGGCGCACAATCACGCAGTTCCATTATAAACGTACTGCCCAGCTATACGCAGGCAGAGATGCATGCCCTGGCGGCGAGCGTGGCCAGTGTGGAGCTGAGCGCGCCGAGGCCAGGTGAAATAGTTATGCGGAATTTATTCAGTGATTTCACGGCTCAGGCTGAGAAGAAAATTGAGTTGGTCATGCTGGAGAGTGCGGATAAGAATCTGTCCAAGCTGCTGCAGCGTGGCGAGGATCAACAATTCGATCAGCTGTTGTCAGCATTGGGCTCTGTGGCGGAGCATTGTCTGCCCTCGCTGCTGCACACTCTATTGGCGTGGCATCGACGTCAGCTGTCGGATATGGAGATTAAGAATGACATCAAGAAACCGACGACAGGCAGCAGCGTGCAATCGGTGAATAAGACCAGCGTCGATTTGGACTTTCAGCTGCAGCGTCGTGAGGCAGCCGTGGAGTTCATCTTTTGTCTGGCACTGATCGAGATACTCAAACAGTTGCCCTTTCATCCCGGCCATGAGGATCTGGTGCGAAGCATCGAGAACTTGGCCTTTAAACACTTCAAGTACAAGGATGGCCTGCAGAACAATCCCAACGCACACAATATACACATGATCGCCGATCTCTATGCGGAGGTTATTGGTGTGCTAGCTCAAAGTCGTTTCAGCTCAGTGCGAAAACGTTTCATGAGCGAACTGAAGGAGCTGCGTGGCAAGGAGGCATCACCGACAACCACACAGAGCATTATTAGTCTGCTGATGGGCATGAAGTTCTTTCGCGTGAAGATGGTGCCGATTGAAGAGTTTGAGGCCTCGTTTCAGTTTATGCACGAGTGCGGGCAATACTTTCAAGAGGTCAAGGATAAGGATATCAAGCATGCGCTGGCAGGACTCTTTGTGGAAATACTAGTGCCGGTGGCAGCGGTAAGTATTTGCGATACCAAAATATTTGAATTTAATATTTAACTGTTTTTTATTTTGTCATACGCAGGCTGTCAAGAATGAAGTGAACGTGCCCTGTGTGAAGAACTTTGTGGAGCTGCTGTATGTGCAGACCCTGGATGCCTCCACCAAGTCGAAGCATCGCCTGGCGCTATTCCCCTTAGTCACCTGTCTGCTGTGTGTGTCCCAAAAGACCTTCTTTCTGACCAATTGGCATTACTTTCTGGCCATGTGCCTGAGCAATCTAAAGAATCGTGATGCCAAGATGAGTCGAGTGGCACTGGAATCACTGTATCGCCTGCTTTGGGTCTATATGATTCGCATCAAATGTGAATCGAACTCGGCCACGCATTCACGCCTGCAGAGCATAGTGAATTCTCTGTTTCCCAAGTACGTAAATGTTGTTTAACTGTCCAAGTGCCTGTTGTAATTCGTTATGCTTTTGTAGGGGTTCCAAAGGCGTCGTACCACGTGATACACCGCTGAATATATTCGTCAAGATCATACAGTTCATAGCACAGGAACGTTTGGACTTTGCTATGCGTGAAATAGTATACGATTTACTCTGTGTGGGTCGCTCCATTAAAGTCATCCTCAATCCGGAGCGCATGAGCATTGGTTTGCGTGCATTCCTGGTCGTTGCTGATTCGCTGCAGCAAAAGGATGGTGAACCGCCCATGCCACGCACTGTGCCCGCACTGCCCTCCGGCAATACACTGCGTGTGAAGAAAACATACATCAATAAGATGCTAACGGATGATACGGCGCGCAGCATTGGCATGTTCACATATTTTCCACACGTGCGACGCGTTTTTGTGGATATATTACGTGCGTTGGATGTACATTGTGGTCGCCCATTGATGATGACGAATACCCAGAATCAAAATAAGGAGCCCGATGAGATGCTGTCGGGGGAGCGGAAGCCACGCATTGATCTCTTTCGCACTTGTGTGGCGGCAGTGCCTCGTCTGATACCGGATACAATGACAGCACAGGAGCTGGTCGATTTATTGTCACGTTTAACAGTTCATATGGATGAGGAGCTACGTATATTGACGCATCAATCGCTGCAGACGCTGGTCATTGATTTTCCGGATTGGCGTCAGGATGTCGTGCACGGTTACACACAGTTTCTGGTGCGCGATGTCACCGACACCTATCCGCAATTATTGGAAAACTGCACCCGTATACTCTTTGTCTTTCTCAACATTTGGCGTTGTGCGATTAATGTTAATGGCACCACTAATACTGGCAGCAATGCCTCGACTGGTGTTGGCACTGGTGTCGCTGCTGCTGCTGCTACAGGCGCTGCATCTGGCTTGAACAACAGCACACAAACCAAGCTCGGCGGCGGCATGGGGGCTACACCCACCATTGGCACTGCTGTGGCACAGGCAACACCCGTGGCAGCTGTGGCCACACCGCCCATGGCTGCCAAGGATACAACCAGCAGTCAATTATCCAAGCAACAGCAGCAACATCATATCAATACCGCCAGCAGTGCTGCCTCCAGCATCACCACATCGAGCGGCATGTCTAGCATTACACAGCACACAGTGCTCAATATGGTTTCAAGTGATGTGGCCAAAAAGAATGAGATTCCTCTGGCCACCACGCTGCATTTCGTTGAAGGCTTTGCACTTGTATTGCTCTGCAATTATCGGCCGTATTTGCGCAAGCTTGCGGCTATGATACTAAAGGAAGTGAAGAATTTAATGCGTGCCCTGGGCATACCCGAAACAGAGCCACCGCTCATCGATGTCATGGATCGCTGCTGTCCACAGATTGTAGAGAAATGCCTACCTCAGCTGCCGCAGGCCGAGAAGACGGCCATACTCAATGCCAATTGTATTGATCTGCAATGGATAGCGGAACGCTCGAGTGGCGTGTGGCTAGCAGGTCACACGGATGGTAAGCCTTTCGCTGATTTGAATAGAATTAATATTAAAGTCATTTTCTTTTGCTTTCACAGACAATTCAAAATCTTCTACATCCACGCTGAATCTATCACAGTGTAGCTCCGCAGCGGCGGCTGCTGCTGCAGCTGCTGCCAATTCAGCGGCTAGCTCTGCGCAGCCACAGTTCGATCCATGGGCGAGTTGCCTGTTTGGCATGCTAGAGCGTCATCGGGTGCTGCAACAGTGCCCCTCGGCGGTGGCACAGGCCTGGCCCATATGCTACACACGTCTCAATGCTCTCTACAGCGTCATAGATCCCACGTAAGCTTGTACAATTCGATTATACAGTAAATTCTAATTTGAATTCTCTCTATCTTTAGACCCGTCAGCGACAATCGCGCCTCATTGCTACGTGGCTCGGCGCCAACCAAAAAGATGCCCACCGAGAGTCAAAAGGATTCGTATATGCGTCTCTGGCGCAATCAGGTGGCCTGTGCCATGCGTCTGGTGCCACAAATACCCAGCGTGGCCGTACGATGCGCCTCGCCCGATTTGAGCTTGAGGTAAGCCATGTTTGCCTCAAAGCAAATTCCAATATTCCTCCAGAGCATTTTGCATTTAATCGTACGTAACATATTGCAGGCTCGTCCGTGCGAGTATCAAAACAATGTCATGTCTGTTTTTGTTTTCCTGTTTGATTAACAACATTCTGTGCATTCAATTATAATTTTCTGTATGTCAATGTGTGTGTGTGTGTTGTTGTTTTTGTTTTGGCACGTGTATGGCCTACTAAACCCTCCTCCCGATCGACCTACTACTCTCTCACTAAAGACACCTTTGGGTTCCTTTAATAGATTGTCCACCTCTCCCTCTGTATTGCTCGTCCACTCTAACACACACACTTTTCTCTCGCCCTCTCTTTTTTTCCCTCACTTTGTCCCCTCTCCCTCTATTTCTTTCTCTCTCTCCCCCTTCTCCCTCTCTTTGTCATGGTATAAATATTGTTTATTTGTTTTTAACTAACTACAATTTTGTATAGTTTGTCTGGACTAACTATTTGTTTCGACTTAATCACAATAGACTCAACTTTGGCACACCTGAACTCATGCACACCCATTTCACACACACACACACACGTCGATGCACTCCTGCGTCTGTGTGTGTGTTTGTGTGTGGAAGTGTTAATAATAATATTTTCGTTTCCGTTTTGGGCAGGAAATTGAATTGCTGTTCGATAAAAATCAAATCAGCAAACGATCAAAACGCATTCAAAATATATATAGATTTTTGCATAATATGCAATCAGAATTCATCCATCTATATCAATCATGCGACACGTTGTTCACACACGCATATATATGTACATAAATTTTATTTCAACACTCACTCACTGTATGCTCTAATGCTTTCATATTGCATTAAATTTAATTTGCGCTCTCACAGCTGACATTAATTTACATAATTTTATATCATTTGCATTATGATTGTGATTGTAATTGTGAATGTAATTGTAATTGTAATTATGTAATTGTAGCATAAAACAAATACAAACGCATACACACACACACACACATTAATATTATGGTAGTTATGTTTGTTGTTGTTTGCTGGCCGCAAATGTTTTCTTTCAAATGCAAATTGCAAAGGGGAAATGTAAATCAGAGAACACACAGGGCAAAAGGCATAGGGGGGGGGGGTGGTAAAGGGTAAACTTGACTAGGCTCAACTTTAACATTTTGGAGCACTTTAAAGTGCATAAAATTATGCAAAATTGATGGCAAGTTTTCGCCTTGCGGCCTCATAAAGCACAGTATATTAAATATTATACTATTCAGTAGTTCATTTGCCAACAATTTCTAGCTGCATTTCATCATAAAATCATAATCAAAATTCATGAATAGGAATTTATTTATGCCTACAGGGTCAGGCATTTGAAATTATTTAACATTACGTTGTTTTGCTTTAATAAACTTTAAAAATTCGATTAACTTTCTTTTGGCAAATGTTTGGCATTGCGAAAATATGTGAAATTGCATCCACATTGGATTAGTATGCAAATGTTATTTTTGTTTCTGCAGTCGCAGACTCAAGATTGGTTATTGAATTGAAAGGATATTTGTATGCTCTAGAAGTAGGAATTCTAAGCAATTATAAAGAACAAGATTTATATAATAAAATACATCTTAAATTATTTTTGTGTGATTAGTTTGAATATGGGTAAAAATTATATGTTTTTTATCATAATTTCGAAGAGAAATGTGCGAAAAGACGCTTCGATTTCGCAGCTTCAATTTGTTGCAACATTTCTTTACTTTTCGCATCAATTTTCGCTATGTATGACCCACAAAAATGTATTTAACATGAAAATGACAAATATTATTTCTGAAGACCTTGTGTCACTGAGTAATGACACTGTGATTTAATTGCGTTTGTCAACTCGTAATTAATCTTCGTATAAATGCGTTACTCGCTTTCACACATTCTTTTCATATACAATGTAAATTTTAATGGTCGCGCTATGCCGATTCCCACAACTTTCTTCAATTTCGCTAATTTTATTCGAACCAATTTTTTAAACTTTGATAATTTAAAAGTTTAATTAAAAAGGTCTATGTTGTTTTTGATAAAAATTCCGGTCACAATATTTGAATCAATCAAACGTTTCTTAACTTTCTCGATTTCTCGAAAACATTTAAATGACCCAATAAATTGATTTCTGCGCTTAATTAAAAGATATTTAATTTTTTAATTAAAAGATTGAGTTTTTATAAAGAGCATTTATGAGAAAAAAAATTAAGCGAAATTGAATAAAAATATTGAAG
>JBANCZ010003843.1:0-11577 GCA_037040025.1 Sphaerogastrella javana | reverse complement strand
GTGTGTGTGTGCGTGTGTGTGTGTGTGTGTGTGTGTGTGTGTGTGTGTGTGTGTGTGTGGGTCTGTATGTTTAAGTTTTATGTCTACATTTGCTGAGCCTGTGGCGCTTTAGTGCAAAACTAAGTAAATTTTCGACTCAAATGCGCAGCAAGGACCCAAGAGCTCACAGTTGAACTATAATAGTTAACAGCAAACAGCATCCACATGAACATCAGCATCAGCATCAGCAACAGCATCAGCATCAGCATCAGCAACAGCATCAGCATCCACATCAGCATCAGCATAATCATAATTAAATAACTTTTGTCACAATGCCAAACAAGGCACTCAAGACTCATAAGTGTGCACATAGCCATTTATAAATGCCTACGTGTGTGTGTGTGTGAGTGTGAATGTGAGTGTGCGTATGAGTATGAGTGTGAGTATGTGTGTGAGCGTGTGTGTGAATGCGTTTACCTCCACACATCATTTGCGCATATTTACGTGCATCTACTTGGACTTTCATTAGGCATTCCAATGCCAACATGGCAAACCTAACACTCACACACACTCATGTGTACAGAAAAATACACACTCAAACATTCATACTTATATTCACATCTACATTCAAAAAACTAAGCGCAAATGTGGCAAAATAATCCGCTTAAATAAAATGGCTGGAGAAATACAAACAGTCACAGCCAACAACAACAACAGCAACAACAACAACAGCGACAACAACAGCAACAACAACAACAACAACATCAACATCATCAGCACAACAAAAATTAGTGCAATCTACCAACAGCCCTTTACCAAACCATCTGCCTTTTAAGGGGAATATTACAGGATATTTATACCCTGTACATTTGGCTACAATACGATATTTCAAATAATCTCATAAATAATTCAAGCAAAAACATTTGTTGGTAAGCAAATGTTATGTTACAATAAATGACAATTCCAATTTGTCTAGGGTATTTTCTAGTTGCACCTTTTAGCAATTGTTTGTGAATTTTTTTCAGCTCATGTGTGTAGCCAGTAACCACTGAAATGGCAGCAAAAAAAAAAATACAACAACAACAATGTACAGGCAAGAAATGCCAGAGCATAACCAAAAAATAGTAAATATTTTTTTGGGACATTTTTTGTTATGGTTGCTGTTTTGTTTATATATAAACTTTAACTAGTATAAGTTGGACAACTAGGCAGCAACTAATACAGCAGCAGCTACAACAACAACAACAACAACATTAGCACCAGCAACACCAGCACATTCCACAAATGGCTCAAAGCGGCGTTTTTTTTTTTGGGTCTACTTCTAATTTTTTTTTTTTTTTTTTTTTTTTGGCATTGACCCAGGCCACTGGCAGCCTGACACCTCACAGCCTGCACAACACCCTATTTATGTGTATGTGCATGGGTAGATTGGTTGTGGCACGGGGGTTGGCTCATTGTCATAGCAGCCTTTAATTAAACAGATAAAATGACTGCCCCCAGAGCTCTTACTTAGCCCACTTAATGGCAACGAGTAAAATGAAACCGTGCACAGCCTCTGCAGTACCACGCGGAGGTCGCGGGGCTTGGGGAAGTGGCTGTGACGCAGGTTATCATGACGATATCACTATGAATATTGAATGTTTAACGATTGGCTACCTAATGATATCTGCATAAATAAAGCGCGTAAGATAGAACATTCGATTTGCTTGGTTGTTCCTAGAATAAGAGCTAAGAATTTCGACAGAAATTTGGTGAATGAGCGAAACAGTGCTTAAATTAGAAGTGTCTATTAATTATATTTCAACAAAACCGACGAAATGGATTTCAAAGAATTCAATAATTTAATTATCCGAACAATCAATAATAAATTATTACTAAAATTGGTCAAATTCTACTAAAAATAATTAATGAAATTACAAATAAATACAGAACTATTCCAACAGTATATAACGAAAGTCTATGGATATTCACTGACCAGTACGCAAATAATGATACCAAACCCAATAACCGCACACAAAATAATAAACTTGAATGTCATCAATCAATAATCGCCTTTAATTTTATAACTTTTAAAATAAAGAGAGCGGAAAATAAAATCTGCGCATTTATAGTAGAGAGTCGAAAAAAGTCCACTTAAGCTTTAGTATCTCGCGTCCATTTGTAATGCCGCATTTTGTGCAGCTTAAAAACCATTTTGAGCTTGATTAAGTTTACATCAAATGCTTAGCAGAGCTTAAGCAAACACGCTCCAGCACGTTGGCCTTGGTCGAGGACGAATCCACATCGATTATTACCGTACCCAAGGCAGCAAATAAAAAAAAAAAAGAAAACAAAATGAAAATGTAAATTTGATGCTTCAATGGGTTCCGGGGAATACACTTAGCCCGACTTCATATTCGAATATTTGCCAACACTGGGATGCCGTTGACTTTGCGTATCATGTGCGTTGAGTTCGAGTCATTTTTATTATTTATAATGAGCGCAACACATTATACCTTGCATTTCATACACTCACGCTTAGAAACGTGGCAACACAACTGAAGCAGAAGCACTCCGCAATCGGCACTAATTACGCACAACGACAGGAAAAAGCAGAAAAAAATAACGAAAAGGGAAACAGATGTTTTTCTGTTTCGCTCATTTTGATCAAAGTTGAGTTCTTCGCATATTCACTGAACAAAATAATTAGCCCCCTCCGAAAACAGCAGGTTGATATCTTCATCAAGTGAATATACTTATGAGCGATGTGTGAAATTTGGTTCCATTGTAATTAGCTGCAAATGCTAAGCGCTAAACTCATTAGTTGTAGCTCACATTAAGCATACGCAGCGTGTGACGCACAGATATTAAATGCTCGCAAAACATAGCACATTTTGCATATTTGTTCAATATTTAACAACCGAGTTCTTTAGTTTTCAAACAACTAAAATAAATGTTTAGAGAATACTTATTTTTGAAAATTTAACTCCATGATTTATATACTTATTTTAGTTTTTGTATAACTAACAACGGTTGATCTAGTGTTGTTTTACTTTATGTTCTTATAGATAGCGCACAAACACTGCCAAATTACTAACAAGCTATAAATACCCACTCTAAGACTGATAAAAAAAAATAAGCAAAAACAAAAAGAAGGCAATCCTTATGGAGCTGTATATTTTGCCAAGCAGCTGGCCGAGTAGCTGGCTCTCAGACTGCTCATAATGATGTTGGCCAGGATTCAGAACTAAGGACAAAGGAAGGCATTGAGCAGGCAGCTAAAAAAATATTAAATTTTTTAGTTAAACAGCAACACAACAGCAACAGCAGCAAGGTCTACGGGCGGCTTGTTGCTATTGTGGACTTGGCCCTGCCAGAATAACAGCAACAACATCCACCAACAACAACAATAAGTAGTAAAGCAAAATATCAGAAACAGTAAGAGAGCCAAAGCAAAAATGTTCTTGGCACATTGGAAGGGCACAGGGAATTGGTGTAAATATGGCAAGTGGCTGGCAAAAAATGTCGGCAACGAGGCCAGCTTATAGTCTGTGTGGAGCGTTCAGACTAGACAGTGCCTCAGAAGGGCATACTTTTTATAGGCACTGTGGCTGCTGCTGTGGCTACTGCTGCGGCTGCTACTGTTTGCTGCCAACTTTAGATATTTTCATTGAGTTTGCAGCACACCTTGGAGCCGAGCTAGGGCGAGTCGAGTGGAAGTATCAAAGTTAGTGAAGTAGCAGAGCGCTCGGCAATACTGATGCCACTCAAATGCTTAACTATGCAAAATAAGTTGCATTTAAGATGCTCCATTATGCATGTTTATTCTATGTCGATGATAATGTTTACTTTGCTGCCAGACCAAACGATATTAGCGTATCCAGAGCAGGGCGTGGCCCTCTGACGGAGACTGGTACGCGTCGCGTCTTGTCAGCCATGTTAAATGAGGTCTAAAGATGTCTTAACCTCAAGCATATGCCTGAGGGATCAAAGAGACTCAGGTGCGTCCTGGTAGGAAATTAACTGATAACAGGAAGTATCAAATACAGCTAAATTTAAGTGAAAAATCGTGTAAAAAGTTAAAGCCAGAAATATACTTTCACAGCATTTCAAAGTTAACTAATGAGAGTTATCAATTATAATATTGATGTAGCAAAATCCGTACATATATTTATTAAAGTTCAACTAAATTCTTGATAGCCAATGCATGTACTTCCTCTCTATTTCTAATTTCATTTTATTTTATTTATCACTCACATCAAAACTCATCTTATAGAAGTTGTTGATGAATTTATTGAAAAATGCACTCAAGGCAATTTCGTAACGAAAGCTTCACTCAAGAAATATGTTATGTGTCTTGCAATCACAGATAGTTTATGATAAAAGCATACTATATAACTGTCTTAAGAGTTATTTAAGAGCAAGAAAACCACTGCATCTATCAATGAGAAATTACGAAGTAAATTTATATATATTCTGATGAAAACGAATTTTTTTATTTTCAATGAAGTTTCCTTATGCTAAATTCAAGTTTTGATCCAAAATAAAATTCTTTAGTTCAGTAGTCCCATTTGATAGACTATTTGTCAGATGCTCAGGAGTAACCATTAAAACAATCATAAAAATCGCAGAAAATGAAATGAAAATATATGGCAGGCTTTCACGTTCCATCATATGCGAAACCACTATTAATAATATGGTATATGGTAGTATTCCTTTGGGTGCTATATAGTGTTTAACCGCTATTTTTATTGAACTTTTGATTTTATAAGTTCTAAAAGAAAACTTACCACTATTCGAAAGATTGAGTGGAATTCATCTGTTACGTTTGATATATTTAGATTCTTTAAATAGGATTCTCTTCGTTGTTGTTATGCTTCCACTCACTGCAATTGCTGTAATAGTGGAGTCAATTGCAGCATTTACGTGGTCGTCAACAGCTTGGAGCCACGGACAGACTGACAGCATCTTATGGGTGCTTTGTCAGCGAGAGTGTTTAATGGGTGTCCATTAGCATTTGCTTGACACGTTGCACCACAACAGCCAGGACACACATGCCCAGGCCCGATGTGAGGGTTACCCAAGTATCCGTTGCTGAAGTAACCGGAGCTGATTGACGACTCGCATTACAGCTGGAGCCAGTTAAGTGGACAACGAAAACCCAACAAACTGCAGTCATGGACTTTGGGTGTGTGGTTGTGTATCTGTGTGTTGCATCGTCTGCAGGTGGCACATGCCACAAGCTCCGTGTGCGATAGCGGTGTGGTACAGTTAATCATTGTGTATGATAGCGAGAGTGTGTAAACAATGCCTGACCAGCTCTGACCAGGCCGCAACTTCCAATTACATCTACTGCGGTACTTGCTCTGTTTCTTTTATACTCTATATATCTCTGTCGGTCTGTCTGCCTGCCCGACTGTCTTTCCCTTTTCGATACAGCTAGAAGGTATACAACTTTCCACTTGGCAGACGCTGGCCGCATACATCATCCGTTCCATTTACGAAGCCATCGATTTTCGGTTAACGCCCACGGCGCAGTAACCGGAGCCCTAGCCACAGGACAACGCCGTTTAAGAAGGCGAGATATCGACAGAAATACCATCACAGAAAGTTAGCGAGAGACGAAATGAGTGAGTGAGACAGAGTAAGAGATATGCAGTGAAACATTGGCACGCCTTAGGGCAGATAAAAAGTGGCAACTCTGCGGTGAACTACTTATATAGTAAATATATTTTAATGTGCTTCTCGCAAATAAACTGCAGGCGACAATTGTCCCCCAGGTATAGGCCAGCTACCATATCTACAGTGAATGCTGTAAAAAAAAGAAAGTTAGCACAAACTTTGTATACATTTTTGTGGTAGAGCGTAATCTATGAAACTGTATATAAAAAAGCATAAAAGAGTGAGGGTCAAATAAAGAAAGAAAGAGAGAGAGAGGGTGGTTAAGCGGAAGTTTATGCACCTGATTAATGACTTTGTGACTCAAAATGCAGCCAAGGGATTATCAAAGTTGAAAACTTGCTAAAGAGCACTTTACTTTAATCTTCAGCTATTGTTTGAGACCCTCTTCATGCAGCGCTTGAGTGACCACCTTTCGTACTCGCGTTTAACTATGTACAAAAGCCGCAACATTCATCACTATTTCATGTCGCTTGGGGTCCTTAAGGGTTAAAACCATTTCTTTTAGTATGCAACTGTAACAGTTACATTCACCAGCACCAGCACCATCAATACAGCAACCAACACCACCACCAACCAATCCATTGCCAGTCAACTGTGGTGCGTAAAAACCACTTGCACTGCATTGGACATTGTTTAAATTGCTGCGGTTCGCGTACATTGAATTTTCCTTTCTCTTATTTATTTCACTCTCCATTATATACACTACACAGGGTATTATACATGAGCTTTATATGAATATGCCAAAAATAAATTAAATCGATTTTCGTATTTAACCAAATATCAGTTCGACTAGTTTTGACATTCATAAATACTATATATTTGTTTCAATAGATTTCTCAATTTGTGTAAGATTAGAAAAGAAATAAGTGTATTTTTTTATTCGACTTCATAATAACAAAAATTGTATTTCCTTGCAATTACTGCCTTTGATTCCCTCGGATCCAGGCTCACTCTTGCTTTTGTTGTGCCTTTTGTTTTTTGTTTTTTTTTTTTTTTTTGGCTTTTTATAGCCTTACATATAAAGCATAACATGAACACCTCACTTTCTCTTTTGCACATGTCCAACCACAGAATCAGCTACATAAACACACTCGCATACATTCATACAAAAAGAAAGAGACAGGCAAAAAAAACTTAATGTAATTGAATTCATTTATGGTTTTGTTTGTAGTTTCTTGGCGGCCTTTTTTCTGGTCTGGCATCCACTAACGCGCCTGGAATTCGCCAAGAATGTCGACGGTTTGTTAATAAATATTTCATTTATTTTAGGCTCATGCCAACTCGTTGCGTTTCAATTCACTGTGTTCTATTGCCTTGGGCAAGCGTTTGTTTTTCGGCTTTTGTGCTTTAATTAAAAATATGCACGGAGCAAGGGCAAATTGTCGTTCGCTCGCCCTTATTGTTCTTGGTGTCCTTTTTAGCCAACTAAACTTGGCCCAAAGCACTTAACTAAATACGAAACTAGCGTCGATAGTTGCCACTCCTTACCCTTCGACACTCTTCGTTCTTATGTTGAATGTCCTTTTTTTGGCTGCGTTGTGCCAGAGTCCCTAGCATAAAAGCGCCTTTTGTAGCTAGAGAAAGGATATTGGGTTATTAGTAAATATGCTTTCATATACATATATGAAAGATTTATGCCAAGGCTCCAGGCAACCCAAGCCCTTGCCTATACTAGCTTAAGCTACATCCCCACTTCCTGTACTCTTTCGCCCAACTATCCATATGCTGCATATTTCATAATAATCGCTACCGGTTATAAAACAGGCCCCTAAAAACCGTAAACAATGCCTGACACACTTTCACCTGAGCTGAGCTAAACTGAGCTTCAAGCCAGCCGAGTTATCCCTTTTTTGCTTCAAGAAACACCCCGGCCGAATGAGAGATAAGAAGGTAGATAGTCCAAGGAAGAAATCCTACGCCACGTGGCTAATAAAATAATTGAAATTCTCGAAGCATGTTAGGGCTCATGTCCTTTCTACATACAAATTGGGTTGCACTTTGTGGTTGTCCACTAGATTTACGCCAAACTCGAAATTCCTTTACACATTTGGCCAAAGGAATAGGACGAATATTTGGTTAGGAAAGTATGGTAAGTATTTTGGTTGTCGGCTACCAAAACATTAAAAAAAATATGTTTTGAATATACATATATGTATGTACATTAGAAAACAGTATAAATAACTACTTTAGTTGATCTTTTAAAACTATCGATAGAAAACCATAACTTGTTAAATGATATTTATCATATTTCATAATATTAATCTGTGCTCACATCGTTTGTAAGTTTGTATTAAAGCAGTATGTGCAAGTGTTACATTAATATCAAATATAACTTCAAGTAAAATTGATTAAATCAGGCTCAAATCAAATTTATGCAGCACGCTGAAACTATTTAAGTTTCGATACTTTGAGGCACATTATCCTAACAGAATCAAGTCAACACTATTTTCTATTTTTTTATTTTGTTGATTTTGAATTTCAATAACAAAATTTGTTTTGCAATTTTATGCAAAGTTGAGCAGCAGCTAGAGCTGATCCGTTCAGTTCAGCTTGGTCCTGTTACACCAGCTGGAGGACTACATCGAGGACTTTAAATAATGCAATGTTTATTTGCTAAACGCATGTGAAATCAGTGCAGTGCAATATATAGTTCAGAAAAGAGAAAAAGAATAACATACCTTGAAGGAATACTTAAAATTCACTGCAGAGCGAGCATAAAGTCCACGCTCCAAGTAGAAAGCAAAACCTTATATGCATTTTGCCTGAAAATATTGTCAAAAAAAAAAAACTATTTTGTATGGGACACGTGGCAAATTTTAAATTGCATTTGTGTTTTGAATTGCCCTAAAGAAAACCAAGCAATACTTGCATTTTTTTTTTTTTTGAAGGCTTTAAACGAATATATATATTTGCATATAGAAATGAGGTCACATTGTATCAATAATGTAAATTAATGTGTTGTTGTCTGATATAAATTAAGAACATAATAGTGGTAATTATTTAAATCTGCATAATTTGCATCTAATGTGTACAAGGTCATTGGATTAAATAAATAAATATAAAATTTATATAGCGTTGATTTTTAAGAGTAGAACATAGCTTAGTAGCCTGAAATAATTTAATGACATTTTATGCGCATCAATTCGTACCATTTTTTCAATAGCCCTGGACATTAATGTGTGTGTACCTATGTGTTTATTGTATCTGAGTGTGTGTATGTGTGTGCGTACATTAGCCACAATTGAATGTGGTGGGCAATTCAATAAATTTTTGGGTCATTTGCCAATACTCACAGCCGGCGCTTAGCCTCAACTCAACTATGACCTCTCGTTGGTATCTGCTCATTATTAAAACCGAAAACCGATAATCGTGCGCTGATGTCAGTGAATATGTACGTATATAAATGGGTCGCTTGGGTGCGGTCATTTTCAGAAACCGTGCTGATATTTTAAGAATTGATTGCATTTAAAGTTCGATTTAATTGCCATGTTACGCATACGCAGCGTGGTGCAAAAACGCATATAAGCATGCGTTCAATTCGTACAATGTTTGCGCGAAAATCAATTCCATTTTGTTCAAGTAAACACAGGTATATATAGGCAATTAAATATCCTCTAAATGGAGTGATGTTTAACTATCATCTACATAATTGGGCCATATGACTAACGGTAAGCGTCTTGCTGTTTAAATAGCTGCAAACACACACGCACACACACTCATACACTCGCACAGAGTGCAATACGGCAGCATATGTTGCACCTGTGCTCATCGGTGTGTATTACTCATGTTCTGGCAGCACTTATCACAGCCACTGGCTCGGCACTAGCACGTCAAATAGAGCGTCATTAATTTAACTAAAATAGTCACAGTGCACAGTTCTACTGCTGCTGCTGCTGCTGTTGCCACTGCTGCTGCTGCTGTGTAAATGCAATCATTTTAGCTGCCTGCTGCCTGCTACCATTATAAATGTGCAACAACAACGCGGCGACAACTAAAGAGCTTGAAAAATGAAGGGTCACAATGACAACGGCAAAGACAAACGCTACGCTATGGCGACAACAGCCATTTTATTTAAAGAAACGGGTCAATGTACGAGCAGCAAATAAATGACTGCTACCCCTACTAATATACACACACACACACACGCACACATTTATATATGTATATATGTGTAAACGGAAATGTATTTAGTTTAGAGACACAAGCGGAAATGGCTACGCCTGACTGAATTTGATTTGCTATAGAAATGAAAGGTTTATGATTTACTATCCTCAAGCAATATGGCAAATAAATACACACAAATTCAACGATGAATTCACAAAAATAGGCAACCCACAACAGCAAAAAGTATGTGGACATATGCATAAATAATCAGCATATTCTAATAGATTTTTATCGGAGCACAGACAAATCGAATTCGAAAGCGAACTTCAAAATATGAACGGCACTACAAACATCGAATCGGATGTACATAGTATAATGAATCAATTCTGTATTGATAGTTTGGTCTGGTGGCGGCAAAAACCCTTTTCGATTATGTTTACTTATAGCAATTCGTTTCATAAGAAGGTTACCTCAGTTTGTAGACTGCAGACATTTACGCATGGCTATCTGCTGCTCATCTGCATTAAATGGACAAAAGAGAAAAATACTTGGATGAATTTCGGAGAATCATTGAACACATGAAAACTCGTTTGCTTAAACGAATATTTCACATTGAACAAACATCAAATGCAATTCCACTTCTGGGCTGAGCATTTTCTTTAATCGATTGCCATTATTTGCTTTTGATTATTTTTGCTCAAACTTTTGGGCAAGTGGGTCATTGTGTTTACAAACAATTTGCTCGCAATATGAACATATTAAAATCATTTCAAATTTCTCAGAACTCCCAAAAAAAAAAAATAAAATCCAAGTACTTTATTTGTTCGATTTGTTTCAATTTTCGTTCGAATTTTTTCATCTTGCCCATAAAAGTATGCTACATTTAATTTGAGAACGAGTATAGGGTCTTTTATGTGCATGTGCGAGCGCGCGACCGTGCGCTTAACCCACACAAACCGTTAGCTAATTTTTCCATATAAATGGAAAGAAAATACGCGATGTCACAGACACACCCACACATATATTCACCCACACATATACACACACTTGTGCATATATAAAACGTAAGTAGAAAAATTGCGCCGAAAAAATAAAAGTAAATTGAATTTATCAACCGTTGACGTTGGTTGGCCTTAGCACACGAAGAAAACAAAAAAGAAGTGGAAAGGAAGAAAGTTTTTCACATAATTTCCGTCCTGCCTAGGGCAAGATGACGCCCCCACACTACGCCCACATTTTCTGCGACTCACGTGCATATTAAATAAACAAATGCAGCACCCACCACATCTGTCCTTTCGGGGCTTTAAGACAGTACATATAGGTCACATTATATAGAACGTACTGTGACATTTCCATAAGCTTGCTGTTGCCAAGAGTTCAACCAATTCCAAAAGTTCGACTTAAATATCATTTCAATATAGAAGAGTATAAATAGAAATACATAAGTTGGTAGTGGAATTTATTATAGCTAACAAATTATTAAAAGAGAGACGATTTGTGCAGTGTGGAAGACGATGCAAAGCATAATTATAATAATCATGTTAATATAAAGATGCCAGTTACATATGGCTTATATATAAATGGTTCAGCTGTTGGAGCACTTGCCTCACATACATGTATACAATATACACATAGCGCTTGCATGTATGTGTCCACAAATGATATCAAACAAAATAAACAATAAAATTCAGGCTCGAGTAAATGTTGCCCTTGAGGAGATGTTGTTCTGCTTGAGCAGGCCCAACGCCAACTGTGTCTGTATTTGTGTGTGTCTCTGTGTGTGTGTGTGTGTGTGTGTGTGTGTGTGTGTGTGTGTGAGTGTGTGTGTGAGTG
>JBANCZ010003842.1:0-11578 GCA_037040025.1 Sphaerogastrella javana | reverse complement strand
ATAATATAATATAATAAAATATAATATAATATAATATAATATAATATAATATAATATAATATAATATAATAATAATATATAATAATATATTACAGATTGTAATTTACACTTAGTCCCATAAGCAAATGTTCGCACTACCCAGGATACGAATTCTAAGCAAAATAAACAAAACACTGTTTCTACTATTTTGAAATCAAGTTTATTGAACAGTGCCTTTTCTTGCTAACTATTGACATCTACATTATTGTGAGATTGTCTGTTTGTGTATGCATGTGTTACGTTTGATATGTTTGCAGATTTCTTCGCTTTCTGTTCGTGTGTGCTTTTTTTCTTTCATTTCGTGATTAAATATTGTACTGCTCAAAAGAATCTCAAAACAAATCGTGTTTGTCTATTCTGCGAATAGCGACTTCAAAGAGGAAACTCATTAGAAATTGTTGTGGAGGAACATTGCTTGCCGTTAACATCTAAAAATGTAATCATATTTTCTTGCAAAAACTAAAATTTAAGACAACAATGCAAAATAATACAGCTTGCGCTGAAACTTCTTAAAAAGTTACTACTTTGAAAATAAACTGCTCTTTTCTTGCTAGCTGGCTTGCAGCTTGAAGCGGGTTATAAATGCCGCGTTGCGTCGCGATTTCAATCATTTTAAATCACAACCATCGAACACGATGGAGCAGAAAATACTCTCTTTCAGCTTGGATGTATTACAGCAACAAGAGCGGCAGCGGCGGAAACAGCCGGAGGCAAATAGAATAGTGTTCTCGCCTATTTCACTGTTCAGCGCACTCAGATGCTTGCTGTACGTGGGATCGCGCAGAAACGTTGCGCTGGAAAATCTGGTTGGCAGCAGCGAGCAGCAGATTGACTTCAAAGCGTTGATGGAAAAGTTATCGCTCACGAATCCACCACACAGCGGAGAACGGCAGCAGCGAAATGTGTTCTGGAACGGGACACAGTTCCTGGCGGCACCGCGCGCGAATCTCAAATCTTTTTTCAAAGAGGACATGCTGCTCTGGTTTGACTGCGAAGCACGCGAAGCTGATTTCTGCAAATCACTGTGTCAGATTGAGAAGTCGCTAAACGAATGGGTTTCGGCGAACACTTGCGGAATGATTGAGACTACTGGAGCACTTTCTGCTACCTTGTTTGCTGTTCTTGTGAACGCAGCTTACTTGAGAACATCGTGGATTGAGCCGTTCAAAAAAAAGAACACGAAACAGGCAACGTTTTACAGCGATGCGGGAGCGCAACTGGTAACGATGATGAGCGCCTTTCGAAACTGCAGACGCTTTGCGCTAGACGCAGGCAGCTTGACACTGTCTGCACTAGAACTGAAAATGCAGGAAGGCTTTTCGTTTCTCGTCTTGCAGCTTCCGTTGCTGGAAACAGGCTTGTACACGATCGCTCTGCGAAATGCAATCGACGAGCTATCGGCAGTCGAAATCATGCGAAGCCGACAGGAGGCCGTCATCAAGTATTGCTCAGTGGGCTTGCCGAAAATGCAGCTCGAAAGTGAGCTAGACATTACGAACATGCTGCGCATTGACGGAATTTGTTTCGACAGAATGACGGACAGCGGGGACGCAATTTTAAACGCGGTGAAACACAAGGCGAAGATGTGCGTCGACGAGCAGGGAGCGGAGGCTGCGGCGATGACAGGCATGACAGTGTCCGACAGCTGCTCGTCGGAGACTGTGATTGTGAACACACCGTTCGTGTTTTTCGTTTTGCGCGAAGACGTGCCTCTGTTCGCCGGCGCAATCAAAGAAATAAACTAATGCTCGGAGTACTGTGCTTTGAACGAAGCGAAATGAAACCTAATGCTTTAGGTTTACTAGTTTACTAGTTTAGTTACTGCTCGGACGGGTGAAAAACATGAAATGCTCCAAACTTCCGAAGAATATAATGCTCGGATCGTTGCATTACATGAACTGTTGCAAATCTACAAAAGATTCAGGTCACTCTGTGTTAGTTTACAGGTTTTAGAAATTGAAGTTGAATATTCAAAATAAAATGTTTGCATCGTTCTTGTTTCGTTTAATTAATTTTGTGTAACGAATATCAGGATTTGTTTCCGATATCCATTGCTTCATTTGGACTTTCATTTTATATTGGTGTGTAGGACATGGAACAAGTGGTTACAGCGAAGAGAAGACAAGTTCGTAATTGTCACGAAAAATAATTAGTTGCAGTAAAGCAAAAATTAAACACGACAATTCAAATTGATTGGGAAAGAAATACGTTTTCAGCACGAGCTCGTTCCTTAAATGTTTTTATGCTCGATTGAAGCTTTGTTGCTTTGAATGCTGTGTGTATGCGACTGTTTTGAGCAGATGCTCTTTTGCAGCGAAGAAAGAAAGCCTTTCATTAAATTTCATGGAGCGTTGCGTTGCCTGCCTCACGCTAGCGCTTTCGAGGTAAACGAATTCCGAACATTGCACATTTTGGATCGCTGCAGTGAGCAGCTTGAATTCCTAACGAATGCACCACATCGCTACATGACATGCTCGAGTTGCCATACGTCGTGAATTTGCGACTTTCTTTCACGCGGCAACATTGCTCAGCGTAACTGCAGAGATCAAATCAATTTTGAAATCTCTTTTCCTTCCGTTTCTTGCAGACTTGAAGGAGACGCCGTGTAGCTCGCTTGTAACTAATTGCGGGTCGTTTAGCTTTATTTTCGAACTTCCTTCTACAACCGTTGTCGTAGGAGCCTAGCGTAACCGATCTCAGCAAAGCGCTCGCTCAGGTTCAGAAGTATCCGAAGGAGTATTGGGTTTGAGAGAAAACTCGCCAAATTATCGACACAGTTGGCGCATTTCCGACAGACGCGTTCGCAATCCTTGTGATCGCAGCTCACATGTATACGCCGTGAAGATCGCAACAAAAAACCAACAGTGGACTATAAATGCTGCAGCCACTGATCGTAAATTTTCTATTCACACTTCGACAGCGATGGAGGAGAAAATACTTTTATTCGCAGTAGATGTTCTGCAACGACAGCCGCAGCAGGAAGCTTTCGCGAAGACACTGGTGTTCTCGCCAATTTCGCTGATTAGTGCGCTAAGATGCCTGCTCTTCATGGGATCGAGCAGGAACGCGGAGCTGGAGCACTTGGTCGGTAGCGTTGATCAGCAAGCCAGCTTTTCGGAGATGATGAAAAAGTTGATGTATACGAGACCTGCGAAATGGTTCGAGTGGCAGCAGCGAAATATTTTCTGGAACGGAACACAGTTTCTCGCGGCACCGAGAGCAAATCTCAAACAGCTTTTCAAAGACGACATGCGTCGATGGTTTGACTGCGAACCCGTCGAAGCCGATTTCAGCAAAGCGCTCGCTCAGGTTCAGAAGTCTCTGAACAAGTGGGTGTCAGAGAAAACTCGCCAAATGATCGACACAGTTGGCGCATTTTCGGCAGACGCGTTCGCAATCCTTGTGAACGCAGCTTACATGAAAGCGCTGTGGAGTGAGCCATTCGTGCAGAAGCACACGAGGAACGCAAATTTTTACTGCGACGCGGGAACGCGATCGGTGCCAATGATGAGTGGCACCCGCTATTGCGACCTCTTCTCAATGTACGCAGGCAATGTGAAACTTTCTGCAGTTGAGCTACGAATGGAGGAAGGCTTCTCGTTTCTCGTTCTACAGCTGCCAAAGCTGGAAACTGGATCGTACAGAAGAGCTTTGCGCAACGTAATCGACGGGCTCTCGGTGGAGGATCTTTTGCATTGGCGGCGAGAGGCGGCAAGAAAAGAATGCCATGTGTTTATGCCGAAAATGAAGCTCGAGTCTGAGCTCGATGTGCAGCACATGATCCACGTTGACGCTGTGTGTTTGGACAGAATTACGGACAGCAAGGCAGCGTCGCTGAACACGATAAAGCACAAGGCAAAAATTTGCGTCGATGAGCACGGTGTAGAGGCCGCGGCGAAGACGGATCTAGTGCAGTTCGACTGCATTTTGAAAACTGTAAACGTGAACACTCCGTTCTTGTTTTTCGTGTTCCGCGAGAACGTGCCCCTGTTTGCCGGTGTGGTCAACGACCCGCAGCAATAGTGCGCGGACTAGTTCTGAGATGCAGCCTTACTGCTGTTCAACATGAAATGCTCTAAACTTTCGAAAAATTCTGGTCACTGTGTATAATTTTTATTTTTTGAAAATAAAGCTCGATTGCTTCAGTACATTGTAGTTTTTTGCGAGTTGCGTTTGCTGAAAGCTATTTGCACAGTATTTTTCTAAACTTCTTGTACTGTTGCAAACTTGTAGTCTTGCACAGTTTTTTTCTACGACTTTTTGAAAACGTTTTCCTCGACGACAAAGTTTGAAAAATTAAAGAACGCATGAAAGAATTTTTGTGGAAACGTGTTCGGCTGCTTTGCAGAATAACCAACCCAGTGTACAAAGTACGTTATGTTCTCCAAACAACAGCGCGTCAGCTGTTCACTATTTCGAATGAAAACATTCAATTTCATTTGATTAAGAGTGTCTGTCGTGGGTTCAACAATGCGGTTGCATTTTTGCGTTTACCAAAGTCTTGATTTGCGCTTTCTGTGATCCGCTTGTGTTGAAACGACGAAAAACAACGAGAAGACAAAGCAAAGCGCTCAATTTTTCGTCGTAACTATCAACATTGAAATGTTTCAAAGTTTGTACATGTTAATTGCATACGACGATGTTTGGGAAAATCACTCCATGCGTTACACCGGCTCCGCAAGATTCAAAAGTCGAGTCAGACACTTTCGCCGAAAAACTGAGAAGAGCTTTGCGTAGCCTGCCTCGCGCCAGGCGTTTCGAAGCCAACGAATTTCGACGAACGCACGCAGGCGCTTGTGACAATCAGCAGCATGCATTCCTACCGCAAAATAAACACTGCCAATAGCGAAATGATCGCGTTTCCACACGCGCTCAAATTGCGACGTAAATCAGAAAACAAAATTGCTGCGCGAGGCTGCAAAGAAAAATGTTACGTCTTGTTCCCTTCTGCTGTTGTTTTCTGCAGTCAGAAAAGACGCGTCTTGTCGCTGGATTGCGTATAATGCTCGGACAGTTATCTAAATTGAAATGCGCCAAACTTACAAAAAACTCAGCTCACTTTGTATAATTTTTAGGTTTCAGAAATCAAAGCAACTCTGTTAATGTTTGAAATTTATTAGCCTACAGTAAGACGAGCATGGCTCGGCTTCGATTTGATCAAAACGCTCAGGGATCAACAAACATTTAGCAAGGTCGCCAAAAATCTAGTCAAATTTCGCTCTAAAGATGTTTCAAAAGTGACACAAGCATTTTGCAGCAAGTGAGACGGCATCTGAACACTGCTGTCGAAAAACTGGAAAAAGCGTTGCGGTGCTGCCTTGCGTCAGCGTTTTTAAAATTCCGCAGAAGGCAAATGTTAGAGGCTCGACTTTTTCGCAAAAGTTAATTATCGGTACATGAAAAGCTCGCATTGCCATTCAACGTGAAATTGCGCTGTAATTTCTAAATGCATCATTTGTTTAGCGTGGCTGGAAAGAACAATTCAATATCAAACTCCCTTTTCCTTGTGTTTTCTATTCAATGAAAAAACCGCGTAGCTCGCTTGTCTCTTACCGTGGGTTTACCTGGTGGTGAGAAGAATCCGTGTATAGAAGCTTAGCGAGCCACTGAGCTCAGCGAAAGCGTCGATAGCTATAAAAACGCGTAGCGTACTGAGTTCGTCTCACTTCACGCTTTCGCTGCGTTCCGAAACCTTGGATTCGTCTGCAAAATACAGAGCGATGATTGACGAGCAGATCCTAGCGTTCGCGTTCAAAATTCTGCACAAGCAACGCGAAACGTTCAAGAAGACGTTCGTGTTCTCTTCGTTGTCGCTGTTTGCCGCCACACGATATTTGCTGCACGCGACTGCAGGAAAAAGTCAATCCGAGATCAACACACTCGTTCATTTTAGAGGCGGTATTCGTGCATTTTTGGACCTTCTAAGCAACGTGTTTGGCCCGGTGCAAGAGCAGCAGCTTTCGCTCGACGAGAATCCTGACGAGCAGCATCAACAGCATCAGCAACCCGTCTCTCTGCAACGCAGAACAAGGTTCCTTGTCTCCGATCGCGCTCGCTTGAAACCCCAGTTTTTGGAAGATGTACGGCGTTTCGCGCCGCACTGCGAGCCACCGCAGGAGGTGAATTTCGAGAAGAACTGCTCAGAAATCCAGCTTTCGCTAAACGAGTGGTCGGGAAGCGTGAATTCGAATTTTGCCGATCTTACCACTGACTGTTTCGCGGTGCTTTCGGACGCTAGTATTCTACGCGTGGTTTGGCAAACTGCGTTCGACATTACGAAGACGCAAACAGCAGCGTTTTTTAGCGACTCAGGCGTGCGAGCAGTGGAGACGATGGTCGGCTTCCAGCGATGCAAATGCTTTCCGATGAACGTGCACGGCGTATTGCTGTCGGTGCTCGAGATACCGTTGCAGGAAAATGACGGCTCACTGCTCGTGCTTCAGTTGCCGAAAATGGAAACTGGTCAGTACACCGCGGCGATGTTTGACGTGCTGAAAGCGTTCGAGACATGCTCGAAGAAGCTGCTCTACGCGCGCAGAGGGGCGTTCGAGTCGGTGTTCGAGGTGCACTTTCCAAAACTGCTCTGTTTGTCGCAGCAAAAGCATGATTTCAGAGAAGAGCTTCAGCAACTCGGTGTACAGCAAGTGTTTGGACCTAGAAATACCACATGCTGGCCGCCAAGAGCAGTGATGGCAACTCCTGCCGGTTTATGGCGAATGACAAAATGCAAAGACGCAGCGATCAGCCGCTTTTGTCAGCGAGCCGTAATGTACGTGGATGAGTTCGGAGGCAGCGGTCGTGTGAGCGAGACTGAAGCTGGTGATGACGCTGCAGCGATGGTGTACGACGAACGGTTTTCGCTGCCGCATCAGCGAAAGTGTTCAGTGCTCGAAGTTTGCACACCGTTTGTGTTCTTCGTGATGCACCAAGACGTGCCCCTGTTTGCCGGAATGGTCGAAGACGTGGACGCGCTGACGGCGTTTCAACCACCACCGCAGCAAACGCAGTAGCATAACTACGTTTCCGATAATGAGAAAATTGTGAGACAATTGAGTTGAATTAAAAACTTTGCAACCTTTTCTGCGACTTTGTTGTATTGCATGTCATTGTGTGTGCCTATTTGTTTTAAAACGCGGCTTAGTGCATCGAATTTCGAGAAAATCTTAAAATCCTAAACGCTGAAAAAGTTTTGAAGCCGCGAAAAAAATTCTCGGTTCAATGAGCAACGTACTCTCAAAACCGCTTAAATTTCGAGAAGAGAGCAAAAAGTGCAGATTCGCGTGCGAAATGGAGGAACAGCTACAGACGTTTGCATTTCGTCTCCTTCGACTTCGAGACTTGAACGAGAACGCGTTTGTGTTCTCGCCTGTTTCCTTGTTTGCTGCGCTCAGAGTGCTGCGGTTTGCGAGCAACGGAAATACGCACGCAGAGCTGCGACGCTTGCATCATTGTGAAAGCACACATGCAATTTTGAGCATCGAGGAGAACGCAGACGATTTCGACGCATTCCCGGACGAAGCGGCGTCCGCTGTTCTTCAGTCTCTGCTGCAGCCACAATCTGGCAGTGTTGCCAACACCAGGTCAGCAGCACCATTGGGAGCAGCGAACGCAGTGTGTCGCAAGCTGTTCAACTTCTGGACGGCTACTAAGCTACTTGTTCACCGCGAGACAAATCTGAAGCGCTCCTTCAAACGCAACGTAGCGCATCACATGCCAAGCTGCAAAATAGAGGAAGTAAACTCGACGGTGCTCTCGATGCTGGCAATCGCTTCTGCAACGTCCGACATGAGCAGCAGCAAATTCTCGGCAGTGCTGTTCGACGTTGCTTGCATGAAAACAGTGTGGAGCAATGCGTTTTGCTCGTTGCACACCAGTGACCAAATTTTCTTTACCGACGCAGGCGAAAAACACGTGCAGACGATGTTTGGGAAGCAGATGTGCAAACGTTTCACTTTCAGAGCAGACGAGATTGCCGTGCACGGCGTAGAGATTGCGATGGCTGACGGTTTTGCGTTTCTTGTTCTGCAGTTGACAGAGCATCATGTTCACGGCCAGTATACGCACACGTTGTTCAACGTGATCGAGTGCTTGACGGCGAGAAACTTTGCTGCAGCCAGAAGATCTGCTTCAGAGGCGGAAGAGTACTTTGTCTATCTGCCAAAGCTGAACGTTGAGACGGAGTTTGCGTTCGAAGAGACACTTCAGCGGTTGGGCGTGCAGCAACTGTTTTGCGACCAAACCGCAGACTTGACGCCGATGACGAGAGAGAAAGGAGCATACATCAACGGCGTCACTCAGACAGCATCCGTATGCATCCAAGAAAGTCCCAGCTCATTTACTGCCGCTGCTGCTGCTGATATTGCTGCCTCAACGGCACACACATACAGCGACTCACTAAACGAGATCAGAGTCAACAGACCATTTGTGTTCACAGTGCTTCGCGGTGACGTGCCTCTGTTCGCAGGAGTGGTGAATGATCCGTCGTCCGCAACTTTATTGCAGTAAAAAATAGAGGCACCCAAGATGTCTCGGTACGAGAATCTGTCCAGAGGTGACTTGTTGCGATTGTTGCAGCGGAAAGACGAGCAAATCTCGGTACTGAAAAGTCGCGATGCTACGAACAGTGAGGATCGAGACTACTGGACAGCAAGAGCACAAAAGTTTGAGTTCCGTCTGAATGCAGCGCTGCGAAGACTGCGCCACTATGAAAGCATGCTGCGCGCAAACAACGTAGAGTTTGAGACGTTCGACGTGAGCAGCGGCGAGAGCTCGCACACCGAGGAAGCGTGAGACATGAAATGTGCAACGTGCAACATGAAATGCTCAAAAATACAAAAAATTGTTCACTGTGTATAATTTTTTATTTTTTGGAAAATAAAGCTCAAACGTTGCTTAATGTACATGTAGTTGTGTTTCTTGTGCTCCATTTTCACAGGAGCAGTTAGTATAAGTCAGTCGCTGCTGTTTGAAAGAAGCGAGGATCTGATCCACATGGAATCGGCTTTTGCGTGCCGTGCTGCTTCTTTTGCGTGCCGTTCTGCTTATTTTGCGAATCTACTTCGACGACTACGAACAAACGACTTCGTCAAAAAAGTGAGAATTATTTTGTCGCTTCCGAAGCGATTTGTAATCGACGGTTACGGCAATACGTGTTTTATTTCAGACAGTTGAAAAGACGAAGCAAGTCTCTGCTCTTTCGAAAAGGGCGTCGATGCTGAGTCGATGATTGCGACCGTCGATCTGCTGCTTTAGCGAATCTGTTTCCCACACACATCAAGCGTTGTTTCTTCAATTGAGATACAACTTGTAGCCTGCAGTAGGACGAGCTTCAGTTTGGACGACGTGTGAGGGAACAACAAACACTTAGCAAGTTCTCCAAAGTTCTAGTCCAATTTGGCGCTTTAGATGCAGCACACGTCAATCGTGTTAACATGAGTTACTCAAGCATTATGTGGCGTGCAAGAGGGTGACTTCATGCTGCAGTCGCGTAATTGAAGAGAGCGCGTTTTTCCTCCTCATCTACGCAACGTTTTGGAAGAAAACCGAATTTCGTGGAGTCGCGACGTATACGAAATCAGAAACATTGCGCAGCATGGACGGAAAGAGCAGCGAAAATTCTACCTCGCTTCTTCTTTCATTATTCACCGGCACCTGTAAAGGGACACCGTTTTGCAGTTTACGCTTTATCATCCGTGTGGTAAAAACTGCGGGATAAAATTGAATCGAGCTTAGTCATGGCGTTGTGCGCGGACTACCAAAACGTGCCGATGCTCATTTTTCGAATGATCAACGAGTTTCAGCCAGTTGTGTACACGCTTCGCAACTGGCAAAAGAAAAGGGAATACGTTGATCAGAGTACGCAAATCGTGATGTTTGTGTATCGCCGAAAAAACAGAAACATGGGTTGTCCGGAAACCATGCGAAGCGCTTTGCATGCATTGATGAGAAACATGACTTTTGATTTCGAAACGCGAATCACTGAGTCAGGCAGTGTGTTGATAGAGTTTCAGAGCGTACATAACTGGAAGTTGTACATTCGCTTCGACTTCAATACTTGGACAGCAGTATAAAATGGTAGTGCTCCAAACTTGCTGAAAACCTCGGCTAAATCTGCATTATTTCAAAGTATTGGGAAACTAAATCTCCGAAACCGAAAGACGTCCCGCAGTATCGAAAAAGAAACAACCTCGTCGACTATCAGTCAAGCACTCCGTGCGCCGCTTCTCAGCTTTCTTTGCGAATAAACTTTCTCAAACATCGTGCGTCATTTCGTCGTTTCATAAGCAACTTCCAGCCGACAGTGACACGAGCGTTTGATCGGCATCAAAGTGAACCAGAAACACAACGAAAGTTCGCAGACGAACAAGTTCAATTTGGATAGAAATGTGGTGCAAAAGTGACTCGTGTTAACGTTGACGACTCGAACATTGTGCAGCGAGAAAGAAGGCGGCTAACACATCATTCGGAAAACTGAAAAGAGCGTTGCGTCGCCAGCGCAGACCTGAAATAAATAGCACAAGCGTCTTCAAAAAAGCGTTTTTGTGCAAGCATGTTTCCCAACGTGAACGTATTCACTTTTGCTTTTCTTTTTCTGCCAGCGCTGGTTTGCGCGGCTAGAAGCGAAAATTTTGTAAAATGTGCAGAGTACGAAGCAGCAGAAGCCAGTGTGCTCGAAGTTTCAACAGGAAAAAGCGAATCGCGAAATCGCCGCAGCCCTCACGAAGAGAACGAAATGTTGCAGAAATGCACGGTTTACAAAGAAATTAATTCGGAGAACGCGCGCAAAATTTTGCCAGCGAATTTTCAAAATCAAGACCCTGAGAGTCACTCGCGATGCATCATTGAATTTAGACACATGCTGTTCAACTTTATTCGCGGCGGTGGCTGTAGAAAGTCGCCCTCCAGTATTGAGCTTGCACTGCGGCACTACATCAGCAAAGTGAAGGAATGCAAGTGGCTAAACAAGCGAACCTCAATGCAGTGCTACGGTCTGCATCCTGGATCCGAAATATGCTCTCGCACGCTGTTGGAGTTTGCGGTGCTGGAATCGTGTGTGGACGCTGTACGCTTGCTAATCACTGAATGCCCCGATCTGGCTGACTTTTCGCTTTACAACGATAACTCAGTGTCTCTCGCTCTCAAAGCTGGTTTGATCGAAGTTGCGCAAAACCTGACCAAGCTAAAGTTTGCTCTGAACAGTAGGGACGAGGATGGGAAAACTGCTGCTCATTTTGCAACCGATTACGCTGTGTACTGGAACAAATTGGATATTTTGACTTTGTTGCGGGATCACGGAGTCGCGTTTCATATTGCCGACAAAAACAACAGCCAGCCGCTGTGCATCGCGGTCTCGAAACGCGGACACAGCGTTGCCGATTGGCTTTTGAGTGAGACCATCGGAACGGACGTAAACCATCGGTGCGCAGAGGACACGCTGTGGGTTATGGCAAGAAGAAATAACGATGCGAAGATGGGCGCTCTTCTGCTCAGATATGGAGTGAAGACAAACAACGACGACATACACAACGTGACGAATTTC
>JBANCZ010003841.1:0-11580 GCA_037040025.1 Sphaerogastrella javana | reverse complement strand
GTTCGGTTGCGTTTGTGTACACGGTCCGCCGTCGCACATAAGACAAGAAAAATGTTTTGAAAAGGTACAAGGTCACAGTAAAAGTGTCAATGTTGCCTCACAGTACATGAACCTGAACTTGAAATAAATGTGTGCGTGCGTGTGTGTTAACTAAAAGTGCGTGCAATGTTTGTTTGTGCTTTTTGTTGAGACTACCAGCCCAAGGCAACAAAAAAGCGAATACCCAAAAAAAGCAAATAAGAACAACAAAAGCGCACAACGTTTGGCGGCAACAATGGGCTGCTAATTATAAATCCCAGCATAATATCGCACCGGCGCACAAATCAAGTGATGTCGCCACCATAAAGCAATCGCGAGACATTGCCTCTTTCTATTTTTCTTTTTCTTTTTCTTTTTGTTTGTTCTTTTTGTTCTTATTGTGCGTGGGCGGACGTCATAGCCAGCCGCATGCTTTACAGATGCCAATGTCGTTACGTCGCATGTATAGAACACACGTACACATACACACATACACACACATTGTCACACACACAGTGCATAAGTACATACACATAAACATGTACACATACACATGTATGTTGGCAGCACAGGGCTCTTTGTCGTGTGTTTTGCTGTTTGGCGTCCTATGATTGCTGGTGGCAACGCCATAGTATGGACGGGGGTGTGCTCTGGGCTTGAAACTGTTCCTTCCCCCTTTTTTTATTGCAATATATGTGCTTTTTATTGATTTATTTTGGTTTTTTTTATGCCCATTTACAGGCTAGTTGGCGCCTACACGTTGTGATTTAGTCGAGCCCAAACAGAGCGCAAAAAAGTGATTCAACTGCGGCAGGTGAGTAGTTGCAGTAGTTGTCAATGAAAAGTATTTAATCAGCATCCATAGTTGCAGCTGAAGGATTCTACCGAACATGGGCTGACTACACACACGCACACACACACGTGGAGGAGTAAACTATATATATAAAAGTAATTATAGCACTGAGATTTGCTATAATCTGACGCAACAATTGAAATCCATCGCACAAAGAGACGACACACATGTGATAATAACCAATGAATGAACTGGCGTAATTCGTGATGTATGACTAAGCAATTGACACGAGTTAGCATATATTTAGCAAGGTCTGGGTGGAGAGCGGATTTAGGCACAACATGCAGCAGCATAGCGTGACGGGGAGTGAGGAGCGTATTACGAGCAGTCCACGATCTGCACAAAAATCGGCCAGCTCGTTGTTTGGACTGTTGAGTAAGCGGCCAAGCAAGGTGGAACCGCATCCCGTAACACCTGATTCGCCTGGCATCCAGCGGAGATCCACATCAGCCTTGGGCCAGTATGATGTTAGCTTTGCCAAATGTACACCGGAGCAAGTGGCCAACCATAAGAGCCAGACGCTGCCGGGTCATGCCACACAGATAGTGGACAAAACGCACAGCGGTTTAATTAGCTTCCATAGACGCGGTAATCCGACGTCGAAGAGCAAAGGACACGCACACCGTTACAGTGATGCTGGCTCACAAAGCGACGGCGGCACAGAGGTGGTCATGCGCCGCAAATCACCAAAACAACGTTCGCCCAATCACAATCGATTCAGCCATCAGTTTAGTCTGTGCTGCAAGGCCGAGAAGAAACCGATGACGCCGCCAGTGTCGGTGCGTTACAATTCCATACCGGATGCCGTGGTCAGCGCTACCAATGTGCTGCGACGTGATAATCTATCGCTCAGCTGGAGCATGATGGATAATTCGGGTTCACTGCACTCGCACTCCAGCGATGGAGCCAATTCGTGTCAGCTGCCGCCCACACAGCGTCCGCGTCCATCGAGTGAATGTGCCAGTGCACCAGAGTCACCAGTGGCAAGTAAAACGTTTTTCCCACAGGGCGAGGCAAGTGCCAGTAGTTCCATGAAACACTCACAGTGCTCGCCCTCGCATTCGTTCACCAAGAACGATACTGTGCATCGTGCTCCAATACGCCCAATAGCTGTCTCCGCTTGCCGCTCACGTCTGCGCCTAAAGCTGTACCCACCTGGCCAGGAGTTGCCGCCACTAAATGCCGAACCGAGCGGCGAGACCTTGAAGCGCGCCACGACGCCGCAGCACATGTCCTCGCCAAACATTGCCACACAGCCGGATGCGATTGATGCTGCAATACATGAACCGCCCGGTGTGCGTTTTATGTCTCACGAGAACATGACGTTGCATCGTCAAGGCTCTGGCTCTAATTTGGCGCGACAGGCCTTGATGGCGGCGCAGGCATTGAATCTCATACCAGCCGATAAGGTGCGTGAACGCAGCTATCTGGATGGACGTCTGGGCTCCTGCTCGCTGCTGGGGCCAAGCGAGCTAAGCCGTGTACTACCTCAAAAAGAAGTCACCATATTCGTTGGCACCTGGAATATGAACGGACATAGCCCGCCCAAGTAAGATTGGTATATCTACAAGTGAGAGGGCTAAAGAAATAGAATGATATCTTTTGTATTTGCTTGCAGGCAAATGAACGATTTTGTTTTACCGCCGAACGTTGAACATGTGCCCGATTTGGTCGTGGTGGGCACACAAGAATCTAGTCCCGATCGCTTTGAATGGGAGGTGACGCTGCAGGAGACACTTGGACCCTCGCATGTGCTCTTTCACTCCACAACACTTGGCACACTCCATTTGGCTGTTTATATGAGACGTGACCTGATATGGTATTGTTCGGCACCGGAGGACGCGTCGATGTCAGTGCGCACAGGGTCAGCATTTCGCACCAAGGGCGCTGTGGCCATATCCTTTTGCCTCTTTGGCACATCCATGCTGTTCGTAACCTCTCATTTGACTGCACACCAGCAGAAGGTGAAGGAGCGCGTCTCGGATGTCAAGCGCATCATCAATGCTTTGGATTTGCCCAGGAATCTGCCCAATTTGCGGCACAAGAACAAGGATGTCACACAGAATTTCGATAATGTATTCTGGTGCGGCGATTTGAACTTTCGTCTGGGTGAGCCACGTGAGAAACTATTGGAGTGGATACAGAACACAAAGTTCCCATTGCCCTCGCATTTGCCGCATGGCTACATGCACACGGATCAGCTCTCCTCGGTGCTGGCCGATGGTGCTGCATTCCGTGGCTTCATGGAGGCGAACATAACGTTTCCGCCCACATATAAGGTTAGATCTTCAGTTGATCACCCTTACTATTGTTGTACAATTATCTAATGTTGCCTTTTGCAGTATGATCCTGGCAGTCAGAACTTTGATACGTCTTCGAAGCAACGAGCGCCCGCTTATACGGATCGCATACTCTACAAATATAGGCAGATGCAGGGCCTGGTCATACGCCGACAGAGCACAGTGCCTGGCGTCTCAACACCCACACAGCCCTATGTGCAATGCTTGCTATACGACTCTGTACCTTCGATAACCACATCCGATCACAAGCCCGTGTGGGCGCTCTTTCGCACACTCATACGCGCAGGCACGGATGCGTAAGTATCCAGGCATTTCAAGCATCTTTTGATGATGCGAATAATGTATTTGATTTTGCTTATAGCATACCTTTGGCAGCTGGGCTGTTCAGTCGGGATATCTATCTGGAGGGCATGCGTCGTCGCTTGAATAACCAATACCAAGGCGCCTCGGCTGTGTGTGCCATTCAGTAGAATTCCCAATCGAAGCTATGTCCAAAACTAAGTCAAAATTCAAGAGCAGATAGTTGAACTATTCTAAAATGCTAGTCATATATATAAAGAGATATATATATATAAGTATAGTTAATTACGAGTAACTAAACCAAAGCAGCTTACAAACTGACCCCCAAATGCTTTAACACGGTTGTGTGTGGCCTTTGTAACATTTAGCTAGTTAATTGTATTAGTCGTAGTTATAATATCTATATATATTATAATCGAATAGAAATTCTATATAGTTGTTTAGGTGCTGCCTTTCGCTTTGAGGCCTTATACATATAATATGTAAAACGTTCCTTACCGATCGATCAGAGGCTCAGTTATTGCAAGCAGAGATCAAATGCTATATGACTATTTAAATATACTTACAATTAGAGAATACTCGAATAATATAGTGCAAATATATATATACAATACATACATAAAAATATGAATAATGTTGAAACATGTAAATTAGCAGTAAATATACAATACATATATATATATACATAAATATTTGTTAAAGCATATTGCTGCAGCTGTTGTTAATTGTTATGTTTATATTATAATATTTATTTTAATATATTACTGTTTTAGTTTGTATGGCGAAAACTCTGTTAAACACTCAAATAGTCAAATGAATTATTTGAAATTTATTTAACTTTATTTTATATATATATAATTTAAATTGCATTATTCATTTGTTGTTGCCGCCAAACAATTTCAGTTAAAAGCGAAACTCATAAACGAGACCCGAATGAGTTGCCCCTGGGGTGAATGTGAGCATTCATGAGTGCGAGTGTGAGTGCGAGTGTGAGAGTGAGTGTGAGTGCGAGTGTGAGTGCGAGTGTGAGAGTGAGTGTGTGTGTGCCCGCGGGTAGCACTCGAAAATGCAGCAGCTCGTTTATTTACCCAAAAATGCGCCAAAAAGGCCAACAAGAGCCACTGCATGTGGCACACACGCACACACACACACACACACGCAAATATGTTAAACTTTTGACCAATTTCAACTCGAGTTGGGTTGCCTCTGGCTACGCTCTGGACACACAGCAATTTATTGCCATGGCGATTGGTTGGCAGCAGCACGAGCAGCATCAGCAGGAGCAGCCGGAGGCGAGCAGCAACAGTGGCATCAGCGCTGTCCATGTCGCAGTTTGGCCATGCATAAGTGGCTTCGCGGTGCTCCAGCCGGATGAGTTCGTTGTGGTTATGACTCTCCACATGTCTATGTGTGTGTGTGTGTGTGTGTGTGCGTATGTCCTTGTTCCGATGCTGCTACTGCTCGGTGCTCGGTGCTCGGTGTCATCCAATTGACCAAAATCATTGAAGGGCTGCACTGTGGCCATGGTGTGGGCTGTTGTGGGTGGCTTGGGGGGAGGAGGGTGGTCATGAAGTGGCTTTTTGTATTGGCCAATGTGTGTCTGCATTGTCTCCACACTGCCTGGTCCACAGCAGGCGAGGGGCTGCGGTTCTTAAACTGTAACATAAACAACAACAAAAAAAAGTAGAGGAACAATTTCGTATTCGCTTTGTTTATTGCAATTTCTGCGCTGCGGTCAGTTGGCAGTTGTTGCTGTTGCAGTAGTTTTTCCTGCTGCTGCTGTTGCTGCTGCTGTTACTGGTGAAATTCATAAAGTTTTTTTCTGATGTTTTGCTACTTTTGCGGCTGCATAGGGATTGCATGAAATTAGTTTTTCGACTGCATGCAAATGCATGCGCTATAAATAAATGTTGCTTCTTTGTTGTTGTTCCTGGCCAAAAAAAAAAACAAAAACAAAAACAAAAACAAAATGGCGCAACTCATTTCCGGCGTAGTTGGCACGTACAAAAATTAACCACAATATTTGAAATTATATTAACATTTGAAGTCTGTATACAAAAAAACGAGCATTTCTTTTCCATTTAGTCTTTACTGTAACTGTGTGTGTGTGCGTGTGTGTATGTGTGTGTGTGTGTGCATGTGCTGCACATTAATATCCTGTGCGCATTCGTACGTGTTAATATGACTTTATGACTTCATATGTGTCCATATATCTATTTTTTTTTCTCGCTCTCTCGTCTCTTTTTGACGCTTCATACTAAAAAAGTTTTATTGTTAGTTACGCTTTGCGCTTTCTCTTCTTTTCCCTCTCCCTCTCTCTGCCTTTCTGTTACCGGTGCGCCGTCAAAGCAACAATTTTTATTCAAAGTGTTGGAAGATGCAGAAATTATTAAAATTTTCTATGTGCTGCACCAAAGACTTCCCATCACCCTCCTTGCAATATCATGTAATGCATTCATATATCACTTCTTTGCCAAGGCAGGGAGGGCCATGCCCAAGTGATAAGCATAAATGGGGTATGACAGTTAGACTACGGTGTGACAGTGGAGCTAATAGTTTAAAAATAAATATATATTCCCAATAATCCTTGGAGAAGTAGTTTTAACTGATTTTATTTTCATTTCACAACTTAAACAAAGAATAACGGTGAGCTGGCAACTCTGCACTTTGGCGCCTATGTTAATAACATTGATCGAGTTTAACAGACTAACGTTCTTTACAGAATGTTATTAACTATCGAATATCGTGCGTATCGGTACTGCCAACTCTGCATAAAGGCAGCACAACTATTTGAATTTTAGAATTAGACGTTTTCCAGACAGATTTGTTAAATTTTAAAATGTTTCCAGGCAGAAAAAATTCATACAATCCCGGAAATGTTAATTTTTTTTAGATTTAATTTTACTATTGTAACGGATTTCGATTGAATTCTCTGAAAGGGAGATAATTTTATATTTTAAGAACTGAATGCCAAAATTTGGCAAAAATACATATTAAATTGGATAAAATAAAGTATTTTAGCCTAAAAATACGTTTTTCCTTTTTTTTTGTACTTTTTAGAACAACTTTATATTATTTTCCTGGTTTTTAAACATAATTTTGTAAATATTTTTCAGAAAATAGTTAGCATCACGTCTTCGAACTAAGCCTTGATATTTCTTTTAGTAATTATATAATATTTTTGCTAGATATTTAAACAATGTGGCCCATTGCAGTTAGCAGAGATCGTTAACAATAAAGTTGATGCTTGTTGCGTTCGCTTTGCCATAACGGAATGCTGGTGCTGCTGCTGCTCCGATGGCAATGGCACCATATTCAACCACTTGGCAGTTGCTGAAGCCACTTGAAATCTTATTGTACATTTCAAACAACTCTATTACGAATATTTTTCATATTTTCAGCACAAGCTGAACAAAAAAGTTAACATTAAACGTGGCGAAAGGCCGAAAAGCCAAGCCAGGCAATACGGGGAATACCGGGAATGGAGAGCAACAGAGACAGTTGTGGAAACTGGCGATGCTTGTGCACAGTCGCTGGCGCAAATCAGAGATTGGGGCAAAAAGCAAGTAATTCGCATGCGGCACGTTACATACTCGCAATAAAAAATGAAAACCGTTTTGCATGCATGTGCCACAAGCTCGAGTTCTCGTTCTCGTTCTCGTTCTCGTTCTCGTTCTCATTCTTTTACTCTCGCTCTCGCTCTCCATCTTTGTGTGTGTTTGTAAAAAGTAATAAATGTACGTGCCGTACTAAAAACACAACAACAACAATAATATAATATAGAAAAAAAAGAGAAAAAGAGATGAACAGCAGCAGCAACAGAAGCAGCAAACTACTCGCACTCACACACTGCTGCGTACGTGTAAATTTACAGTCAAAAAGATGGCGTTTCCGTTTCCGCTTTGTAGCTTCTGCACACTCGCACATGTCACGCTGCATGCAAATGCACGCCTTCGATGGCGGGCAGCGGTGTGGGCGTGACCAAGTCGAGTAATAAATGCAATAAAAATAAACTACAATCTTCTTTGACTACTCCACTCGCAGTGCACAGTCCTACTTCAAGGCGTCCTGCCCCACATCCCGCCGAAGAGCTGGTGGAGAGCATGGAGCAGCACAAAATGTAGCGTGGCATCCAGCTACACATTACTTTCTATTATGCGCATTCTTTTCCTTTGCGATTTTTTCTCTTTTTCTATTTTTTTTTTTTTCTTTTTTTCATTATATACATATAAATTTTTTTTCGCTTTTGACGTGGTTCTCGGGGTAGCACTCAGGCGATGGGGGTTCGGTCGCGTTTGAAGTAGCTTTGGATTGTATAAAAGTAACCATAGCTACAATAATTTAATGAAAACATAATCTGCATGCATACAAAACGCTGAAACGCCAAGTCAAAGTCTCGCGCCTCGAGGGTCTGGAAATGGGAACATCGTCTTCTTTCTCTCTGTAGTATTATTAAATGCGCTCAGGTTGGTCCACAGATTTCATGGAACGCTTTGCCGCTTGATTGCAACTCAGATTGCAGGGCTCATACAATGATTGAATGATGCCCAACGAGCCATCCGAGCTTGAGGTTCTTCAGAATGAAAGTGTGAATACCAGTACCATTTTTAATAAAGATTTAATAGAGCTCAATAAGCAGAAATCAATGTGAAAAGCAAAAGAAATGGAATAACCAAAACAGAGATTATAGAGAAGCATTCAAAGGCAAATCCAATAAGATTGGAATCGCATGAAATTCCATAAATTGCATGCAACAAACACTTAAAAATATAATTTCTAATTTCTTATTATAATAAATCAATTTAATTTCAGTGCAAATCCAAGAATTCTTTTTTTTTAGTTTTCTTTTAAAAATTCGAGAGTTTTTAGACATATTTAAAGCGTTTTGGCAGCTACTCGAGCCGAAGAGGCATGTCCAAGTATCTGGTTACGTTTAAGGCTGCATTTATTTTTTTTATAATTTTCTCTTTTAATTTTTTGCTTGTTGATTTTTTGTTGATTTTTTGATGGTTTGTTGTTGTTGTTGTTGTTGTATTGCGCTTTGGTCGCGTAGCGTTGTTGGGTAGAACGATAACTTGAGCAGCGACTTGAGTAGCTCAGCGAAAAGTTTCCAAGACAACTCCTTTAGTGGGGCTGCCACTGCCAGTAGCCTAAGTGCAGAGAGACAACCAAGGGGAGGGGCGAAAGGGAGGAACGCGAAAAAAAGCAGAAGGACTACTTGCTAAATATCCTTTAGCCTTTGCGAAATCAGTAAAGCGCAAAGGACCACTTGTGAATACGCTTTGATGCGCGCGCTTTCGCTGCGAGTGTGACTGCTGCCTTGGTCAGGATGCAGGAGTGGGCGTAGCAACAGGAGGTGGAGCAAGCAGCAGCAGCAGTGGCAGAAGCAGCAGCAGTGGGAGGGGCAGTGGCAGTGGCAGTGGCAGTGGCAGTGGCAGTGGCAATAGCAGATGAGGTGGAGCATGGCCTTCTCGGGGCTGCGCTCAAACTCTCTTGCCTGATATTTATTTTGACTTGGCTTTAGTTACTGCTGCTGCTGCTGCTGTTGCTGCTTTTGTTGCTGCTGCTGTTGCTTGTTGCCTTTGTTGCTGTTGTTGTTGTGGTTGTACTGGCATCAAGTATTTCGTGAGTAGCGCAAAAAACGCGAGCGCGAAATGTAATAAAAACATTTTTTACTGTGCAGCAACGGCAGTTGGACAGCCAACGTCTTATTCTTATTCCAGCGTTTCGTTCTACTATAAAAGCCGATTTCTAGTACTGCCAAGAGAGAGCTGAACTTCTTGCTTTGAGCAACTCGAGCAGCAGCAGCATCAGTAGCAGCACTAGTAGCAGTAGCAGCAGTTGTTGTTGTTGCTCTTGCTGCTGCTGCTGCTGCTGCTGTTGTTACTGGTAGCCGAAGTATCTACAAGATATTTTTAATACATGCACGCGACTTTGAATGTTTCACACACACACACACACACACACACACACACACATGCATACATCACAGTTGTTATCCATTTGATGTTGTTGTTGCTTTTTATTTTTTTGTGATTTTATTGGCAGGATAATGAGAAACATTCCAGTTATATACGAAAAATATGCAATGCATTCGAGTATTCAGCTTGTTTGCACAATTTTTGTTTATTTTTTTTTAGCTCAGCTGCAATACAACTCTCACACACACACACATACACACAAACACACATACGAATCGCTTGTATTTACTTGCTTTAAATATTTCTAGCAAAAATTTGCATATTGAGAATATTCAACGTGTTGCCCCTCCCCCCCTCGTGTTGCTCATTTGCATAGAGCCAAAAAACATAAAGTCAAAGATGAAAGTCATGAGGGAGAGAGGGATAGAGAGAGAGAAAGTGAGAGAGATAGAGAAAGAGAAAGAGAGCGAGAGATAGATATATATAGAGAGAGAGGGGGATTTTGGATCAGTTGTACTTTCATTTTCGTGGCAGTACGCCCCTTTGATGTCTGTGTTGTTAACTGGTTTTGATACAATATAGGTATACGCTTCACATGAGCCGCACACACTCAAACACGCACTCACACACACACACTCACACCCACACAGAGAGTTGAAGTAGTTGAGCATTTGGGAGCAAGTTTTTGCAATTCAAATTAGCCTGGCCAAGAAGTGTCAGCAGCTGTGCATATGCGTCTCATTACTTCGTTTTTAGCCATTTGTGCACTTATTGGCCACTTGCCGGGCCTATTGGAAACTCATTAGTTGGCCCGTTTTAGTGCAAGTTTAAACTAATAATGTGCCTCGAGTGGGGCTCAATTGAAAAATTTCAATTTATACCAAAGTGAGGGAGAGGAAAAGAGAGGGGGAGATGGAGGACCTAAGGGAGAGAGGAAGAGAGCATAGTACAAGTGGCCAGTTCTGCTAGGCAATTACTATGGCTATGGCTGAAGCAATTTCTAGCCATGGCTTCAAGTAGACAAATATAGACTATAGTCCATGCATTGACTATGCTCTTTACTCTCTATATCTATCTCTACCTATCTCTCTCTCTCTCTCTCTGTATCTACCTCTTCCAATCTCTCTCTCGCTCTCTTCCTCTATCTGTGTGTGTGTGCGTGTGCTTGTAATCTGCATTTGGTATTCAAAAACTGTGCGTCTATGTGATTTGACGCATATTTGCCAAGCCCACACACATCGACTGCCAGACAAGAGGCTACAAATGTAGCTGCCAGATACATTTGAGGCTTTAGCCCGAGCCACAGCCTGTGCTCGAAATGCACACACACACACACACACACACACGCACGCACACACACACACAGACGCAATTGCTTCATTTCGCAAAAGGCTTTTATTAAACCAGAGACGAGAAGCCCGTAAAGCTAAAACCATAGCAAACCTTTGCGCCGATAAAGACGACCAATGCCAAGAGGGGGGGAGGGGGGCAAGGACTAAGGCAACTACTGCTGTTGCCAGTTCCCAGTTGCTGGCAATCGAAGAGTATATATGTGCGTGTGTGTGCGTGCCTAGTTATGGTAAATATTCATATTTGTAACGTGTGCACAATGTGTTGAAATTAGCATTTATGAATTTTGTGCCAAATGTCGTAATGGAAGTCAGACGGAAACAGACTTAGCTGACGACCGGCAGCAGGCAAAACGTTTCGACTTGTTTATGTTGAACTACAAATACTAAATGTGAGTGTACGCACACTCACACTCAAACACATCCACTTGTACGCACGCTTCAACTACATCAAATAACTTTTGGCTCACTCATTTGCCAGCCCCCAGATCCATTCGACTCTGACTGCATTATGCGAAATATTCTTGGTTATGGTTTTGTGGCGTCCCTTTTGGCCATTTGCATTTAGATTGCCACTGCCAAAAACTTAAAATCGAGCCACTTGCGCCTGTCCAGTAGAAAGGAACAACAACAACAATGTTACAAAAACAATCGGTTTAATGTGACGGAAAGTGACATCTGTTTCTTATGTTTGTTCCCTGACAATTTGTAGACCTTGCGGTAGCTAAAACTTGCAAGTTTTTCGTGTTTTCTGGTTATGAGCATGACTATTGGTGGTGGCTTGGGGTGTGTTTTATCAGTCTTCTCGGTGCTTCCCACTAGAGAGGCTGTACGCTTCG
>JBANCZ010003840.1:0-11582 GCA_037040025.1 Sphaerogastrella javana | reverse complement strand
GGTATTCAAATTAAAAATTATGGTCTCCCCAAGTGCGGGGGAGTGGAGGGAGTTATCCAAAATTTGAAATATACTTGATCTGTGTAGGCAATTCACCAATGTCCGTGCCAAGTATAAATACTGTACCTCTTATAGTTTCCGAAATCTAGGTGTTCATACAGACGGACAGACAGACAAACGAACAGGCAGACAGACGGACACGGCTCAATCGACTCGGTTTCTCTCCCTGATCAAGAATAAGGGGTCTGTCAAGCCACCTTCTGCTGTTACACACAGATCGACCTTGCACAAAGTTAAAGTGCGTGTAAGTTTTAGTAGTCGAGTTTTATTTGGATTTGATTTGAAGCCAGATCAAACCACTATATGTTTAATGAAATTCGTCTATATATATCAATTGCAAGGGTATATGCGGTTCGGTGTACCAAAGATACTTGATCGTATTGATGTTGTTATTATTTTGTTTGATTATTTGAATAGAAATTCGAATAAAGATTTGTGCATAAAGAAAAACCCTTTATAAGGACACTTAAACAAAGCTATATACAAATTGTATGTTGTGTGTGTTCTAGTGTGTGTGTTTAGATCTAATATATATATAGATCTAATTTAAATAAAGCATTAGGCATAGCGATTTAAGGTTATGTTTGAGCAAAATGATATGCAAGCGATTTGTTTTGAGAGAGAGAGAGATAGAAAAAAAATACGATAACATATTATATTATAGTAAACATTCACACCGACACACAGAAATACACTCGCTCACACATTCACACACATACACATACACATACACATTCATGCATGCAGACATATCAAAAATATATATATTATATATGTATCGTATGTATAAATATATGTATTATATATAAATATAAGTTTGAAGCATTTGGATAGGCTTTTTGTAGACCTGGAAGTGTATGTGTGTGTGTATAGATTGGTTTATTGGACTCATCGTTTATAAGGAAGGTGGAGCATGAGCTGCGAGCACAACTAATGCGTAGGATTGTCTGGGGCGAGACAATGCCATTTCTCATGGAAATGATCGGGTAAACGGATGCAGTCGAGCCACTGCTGCAAACGATCACCTTTGCTTTGGGCACCCAATTGTAGGCTGCCGAGGAAGTCGTTACTCTTGCCGAGATCCTTATCCCAGACAGTCAAGATGAGCATCTCCTTGTTGAGATCATGTGGACTGGCCTCAAAGTAGAACTCCTCGTTGTATATGGGATTTAGGGTGCGCCACTTGACGCTTGTCTTGTGCTTCTTGTTCTTATGGGCATCCGGTTTCAATTGGCTACAAATAAATTGAATGTTATATGATATAAAAACCCGTGATAAGGTGCAATCATTTACAGCTTGACAAACGGATCGGAGCTACCGTTGTTATCCATGGCCAGCAGATTGATGCACTGCTTCACATTGACCACCAGGGCTCGACGTTTCGTATTGTAGCAGAGCGAGATGAGCATCTTGCCATTGGGCCAACTCTGTGACATCTCCGCCTCGTTGCTGTACTGATCCTCCACGCCCAGGGGCACCGAGATGCGGTACTGTGCTGTGCTGTGCACCTGCAATCGATCCATAAAAATATTCAATATCAATACGATATAAGGAAGCGTCACATTTCTAAGGAAGCAGCGGCGAACTGCTGTATATACACATACATACATATTCATATCGAAATAGGTCTATTCTCTATTGAACCCTGTTCGGTTATGTTTATGTCCCGCCCCTTTGCCACTATTAAACAAATGCGATAAAAGCTGTAAAACCGTATTGAAATGGTCTACACTCCTATTTGTGGTGCAACTTGAATATCGATATAATTTAATCAATTTTTTTAGGGTAGTCATAATTTTAAATATTTTCTCTGCTTAATTTTCAACACTTTCATTTGTATGAAGTTATCGATAAACTAAAGCAACACATCACTAAGCTTTCGAATATAGCAAGCTATTCTTTTCGTTCAATTTGTACTGGATTTTGTGGGAGATTATCACACTCACCGTGGAGAGACAGACCTTGGCGGCACCCAGAAAATCATGACCATACTTATCGTCATCGAAGAGCGATACATGGAGCATCGAATTGCCCAGCTCCTCGGGCTCAACGCCAACAAATTGCAGGGTCTCATTGAAATCCGGATTGCGGGTTTTGTGCACGGTTTTGGTGCGTTGCCATCGTGTATACTTTGTATGGCCATCGGGCGTCACAATGTTCAATTTGCAATAGGGATCGGCCAATCCGGCGGCATCCATGGCAGGTAAATCCCGAGCACGCACCATAGTGCAGTCCAAACTGTGGAAGCTCTCACGATACGTTATTGCAATCTCCAGCCATCCAAGCAAGGGATCTCGGCAATGTTGTTGCTGTTGCTGCTGCTGATGTTGATGCTGCTGTTGTTGTTGTTGTTGTTGCTGTTGCTGCTGTGCGGACTGCGACTGACTGGCCGAGTTGCCGGAACCGGAGCTATCACTGAAGGACCACGATGAGCTCACAGAGCCGCGACGCAGGAAGCTGCTCTCGCGCCGCAGCTGCGCCACAGTCGAGGCGTTCGAGATGCTCATGTTGTCATAGTCGCCCTGCTGCTGCTGCTGCTGCTGTTGCTGCTGTTGCTGGTGCTGCTGTTGCAGTTGTTGTAGTTGCTGCTGCTGGCGGCCAAAAAAGAAGGAATTGGAGAGCTTACGCTCTCCACCATCGATGAAGCTGCGTATCGAGCCATAGGCGCGCAAGCGAAAGCTTTCATCGCGCTGCAATCGATTGGACGTTGACTGCCCCTTGGCGCCGCCACTGCTGCCGCCATTGCTAGGACCGACACCATCCACCTCATCCTCGGCATCAGAGTGACCACTGGCGCTGCCATTGCTACTGCTGCTGCTGGTATCGTTGACGCGTATCGTTAGCTTCTTGACTCGTGGCGCACGCGTCGGTGTCGCATGGCAGCTTTGGACGGCCCGTGCTGTGCCAACGGTACCACCAGCAGCCATTTGGCCCAGGCCACTAGATGTGGCCGCTGTGAGCGTTGGCGTACCATGAGCACTGACACTCCGCGGCATATCATAGTTGGGCAGACCCTTGAAGAACCAGGCACCCGACTTCTTCCACATTTCGCGCGTCTCCGAACAGATGCGACACAGCCAAATCTCGCGCATACGTTCGCTATTATTATACCGGACATTGATATCGACGCTGCACTTGGTGCACACCGATTTGCGGCAATCCTCGCATATGATGCGCTGCGGTCGCAACAGGCCAAACGCATCGCCGCACAGTCGGCAGCAGTTGGGTCCCCGCTCCACCGCATGCAATTTGATCTTCTCTACGCGCTCGACAAGACGACCCACACGCTGTCGTTCCGCTATTTCGATCTCCTCATTGCGCCGTATCACCGAGATAATGGCCTCCTGCTCCTCCGGACGCAACGGTTCGTTCGTCTTTGAGCTGCTCCAGCCGGCTTTCAATCTGTGAACAATAAACAACATTTCGCCACGTGTTAGACTCTGACCAAGTACACTGTAACAAAAAGTTGTGCTTAATGGGATGGTGCCCGATAGTAAAGAGTTACTTTCAGGTTGTACCTCCTAATGTTCTCGGTATGTGGGTGTTTATACCCATGTACCTGTAAACCAGGCTCTCGGTTCGTCATCATTGACATATTTATATATTTACAGGATTGTTGAGGTTGACGAACCGATAGCCAAATTTGCCTATACGTCTGAATACAGAGATATATATAGTTTTTATTATGTTAGTCCTTCTATTCATTATAGACTCCATTAGGTTCACTTTACCATAAAATTGCTTGAAAGAAACTAAAATCGCCTTTAACCCTTGAATTAATTAATTTAAAATAATTTCTTATAAAAACAATAATACAAAAACGTGCAATGTTGGAAAATTGGATTTCCTGTAGAAATGCCCAGAGATATTAAAGATAAATTAAATTTTATTTTGATTTGTTTTGCTTTGATGAAAGGTATTCCTCAACAGGGTGTTTTTCTCCCTCCCATCTTCAAAGCAAAAACTGTAAACAACTTCGGCTTTAGATTTGCGGCGAATTCGACCGTATTTATTGAATGAGTCTACTAGTTAGACTCTCCTATATTAGGATATAATCTTAGTGTTGCTAATCAAAGTGGAAATATATCAATTGAAACCCCAACAGCAACACGTTTTTTAATTAGTTGCATTTCTCGCAGTGTATGCTTGAAAATTGCGGTGTGTGTATGTGGTTTTACTTGGGTTTCTACCACTAGATTTTCACTTGGGTTTGGCCCTGTTTTAAGGCTGGACGGGGGTTGGGTCAATGTTCCCCAAATGAGGCTCATTAGTGTTGGCTGCTTAATGCGGTTTTCATGTTGTTATTGTTGCTGTTGCTGTTGTTGTTACCAGGGCTGAGGCCGGCTCCCATGGTCCCATGGCCAAAATGTCAAGTTCAAAGTTAATTAAGAAGTACTACTACTATAGCACCCTGTCACAGAGGGTCGGCCTATGAATCCAGGCAAGAGCGTGCCGCGTTTATAGCCACTTTGCTATCACTTATCGCATCGCATTCAAAAAAAAGAAAACAAAACCCAAAAAACTTCACTGCAATTATACGGGTAAGCACACACACAGAGGGAGAGACTCAGGAAATTAGGCTGGTCCTCAGGCGGCACGTTTTAAAGGAACTGTAAACAGCTATGCGACCCACTGTACTGCTTGAAACTAACGGTTGTGCTCGGTAATATTTTGAGGATGGAACTTTCTGAAGATAGGGAGGATTCGAACAGTGTTAAGGTATTTTGAAAAGGACACTGTATATATTATATTTAACATTATATTATGATATATGTTCTTTAAAATGTTAATTATTTGCGTTGCGTTAAGGTGCTATATATGTTATAACATTCTATAATTATAATGTATATAAAGCCTTGTTAAACCGTGTGCTCTAGCTGTTTATTAAGAAATACATTGTAGATGTTCTTAATTCTATAATAATCGTCTTGATGTACTCGAATAGATCTTCAAATTACAGTGGATTAGAAACTTCAATTTTGTATGGTAGCATCTGTAGCAATAAATTGTAGTATTAGGTACTACTCGCTCTGGAACAGAAGGCTCTCGCTCGCACATTTGTCATTTTATGTATACATAGCTATAGCTAGACACTCAAACAGAGATTGATAAGGTGCTGGGATGTTGGGTGGAATTCCCGATGCTCTTTTGTCAGAGAACCTCAAGAAAATTGTACTCCAATTTGAATTCATAAAAAATTAAAAATCTTTGCCTGTTCGTTATGACAAAAGCTGACAATTACGAGCCATGATTTACCATAGGCGCAACCGAGGAAAAAATGTTCTTTCTTTTTTTTTTTTGGAGCTGATGGAATTTATACAGAAATTTCATTACATTTAGTGTGATATGCATTAAAAATGTATATGCAGTATCTAACTGGCATACAAACTAGGTTCACCCTAAGGTATACAACATGTACAATTTTACACTCACACTCACACACTCACATACACTCACATATACTCACATATACTCACATACATGCATACAGCTTGCATTGGACCCTGTTTGGTATGCAAATCTCTCACTTCATTTGTGTTTGTCTGTGGTTGTAGGGGACTATGGGTGTATGTGTGTATGAATGTATGGGTGTTTAAGTGTGTGTGTATGTATGACTATGTGAGTGTGTGTGTATGTATGACTGTATGTGTGTGTGTTTGTGTGTGAGTCTATGCCTGCGTTTTCTGTGACTCCTTCATTTAGATGTTTGTCTTTGGAGTGTTTTTGCGTATTCTCCACTGTATGTGTTAGTGTATCTGTGTGTGTACGTGACTGTATGTGTGTGTGTGTATGTGTGTGGGTGTTTGTGTCTATGTGTGTGTGCTTGTATTTATGTTTGTGCGGTTGCTTTTGCCTTTGCCTTTGGAATTGCCTTTGCCTCGCCTCGGGTTTATTGACTTCCACGTGCCGCGGTTGAATGTACTGTAGACACTCGCTAAGTTCAACCAACTCGGCAACGATCACGTAGCGGCAACCATATGGTCAATGTATGTGAACATGTTGCACATGTCGATAACTACTAGTCGCTGTCTGTGTCTATCGATAAATTTGAGCTGACATATGTATCATTTGCTGTACTGTTAATACAGTTGAAATTGATTGATTCCACATCTTCTTATTATTATTTATTTGCAAATGTTAATTTTGCTTTTAAAATTTATAATATTAATAGAAATTTTTTAGAAAATTAGGCAAGATATTTGATATTTTGAATTTGAAATATTTATGGAATTACTTGAAATTATTTGCATAGCTTTTATAGAATGATTCTTGGAAGAACATCTGCTCGATTTACAAAGATTTTCAAGTTCTTAAATCAAATTTGAAGCTTCCACAATTTTATCGACAATTTATAATCTACAAGCCGAACTGTTTTTATTTTATAGAATATAATATCATAACGAATATTATAGGATAATATTTTATATTATATTTGATATTAAACATATTATTATATATACGATACATAGTTACCTGTATTGTATAAAATATTCATTATATTAATGATTATATTATGATATATATATAGAATATAATATAATAATGAAAATAATATATAATATAGAAAAATATATATTATATTTTATGTTAAATATATGATTATATATATTTTGTGTATGTATTTTAAAAATTTTGATTGTATTATATCTATATAATAAATTATACAACAAATTTTGATTTTAATTATGCATTTTGGCATTTACGTTGATAACAATATGTTATAGATAGTCCAAGCAGGCGTTTATAACGAGTACATACTGTATGCTATGGAATATAGCTATATGTGTGTAGGGTCCTGTATGTGTGTGTGTGTGTATCTATATCTGTGTGTGTGATTCGACCTCGTCAACTGTGCCTCGAGGGCCTTCAGTTTCAGCTTTAGCTTCAGAATTAAAACTCGCAGTGGGCAATGGCATTAGCCATGGTGCAACGGGCAACAGGCAACAGCCAACAAGCAACAAGCAACAAGCAACAAGCAACATAACGGTAAATTGAGTTTAGCCAAGTTCAGTTGAGTTCAGTTCAATTGAGTTCAATCCGCTTGAGTTGAACTGCACTGAGTCGGATCGAGCTCCATTTTGCATTCGCGTGAATTTAGTTATTCATTAAGTTCACGCTAAAATAAAACGAAATTCAATTGCAACAAAATTGCATTCAAAATACTACAGTGTGTACATAATATGATAACAATATTTTTTAGCACTTTTTCTCTATGTTCATTTGATGTTGGTTGTACATGCAACAAGCGACAAGTCATGTTGCATGATTATGATGAATGTTAAAATGTTGGTAATTATACGAAAAATGAATTACTACAAGTAAAAAATGAATCATGATTATGGCGTTTAAATATGATTCAGTTAGTAGTACTAATTAGAAGAAATTCAATTTGAAAACGCTGCGTTTTCTATGTTTATCTATTGGGTTGGAAATAAAGTCATGTCGTTTTTTTTTTAGTAATCGTTAATAATTTCATCTGTTTATGACTAATTGGATACCAGGGTCAAACTTTTTGGTATTATTTAAGAGCTTAATATCTTAGCTACTGTCGATAAAAATTTGGTTATTTTTCGATAACATTTGGAGAAGTTAGCGTTTTTTTATGTATATAAATTAAACTCGAAGATAGTAACAAAAAAAATCCTGACTCTCTTTCCAACACAATACTTTGACGAATTTACTATTCAATGCAAAGGGCTTAAATGAAGGGCTTTCTAAAAAAAGAGTTAATATTTCTATATTGTTTGATGTCATTTCATGAGAATATAGCATATAGGCGTGGTCACGGTGGAAATTTGGCTAATATTGTTTTATATTATTATTTAAAAATTTTTTTATTTTTTTCTTAAATAAACATTCGATCATTCGTATAAAAATATTAAATTTTTTATGAATAAAAATAATGAAATAACAAAATAAAACCAATATTTTAAAAACCCTTTAATATTTAATGAAAAATTAAAATTTATCAAAAATTAAATGTATTATTTTTTAATGGAAAAATGTTACAGATTCTTGGATTCGATTTCAATTGGAAAAAGTTACAGACTCTTGGATTTGACCTCTTTTTGAATGATAAGTTTTTGATTTTTCCCCTATTTTTATATATATTTTTATGTTATATGATATCAAATTAACACCTCAATCTCTTGATCACATTTTGAAAGGTCAGCCGCTAAAGTTCAGGTATATTCTATATTTTGTATACCAACTTTTGTATATCAACTTTCATGTGAGTTTGCATTTGAGCATTCAGTTACAGCAAATTGTAAAACTGTTGCTGAAAACGTTCAAACGGAAGCAAGAACGGAAACGGAAACGGAAATTTCAAAATACAGTGCTGCTCACTCGGTTTTATTACAAAAAAAAAGAAACGAAAAAAAATGTAGAAATTAAACAGATTTTGGTGTCAAGAGCAGCTCAAACACTGTACAAACTTTTCACATTTGCAGTTTCACTCTCTCTCTGTGTGTGTGTGTGTGAATGGGTGTGTGTGTGTATGTATGTGTGAGTGTGTATATGCATTTTTTTGACAGTTGCATTTACAAAGTAAATCAAATTGTTGAGCATAAATAATGTATGAATCTCTATTGAAATCCAACTAGATTTTGCTACCCTAAAAAGTGAAAAACAGAAAAGTTAACAGACAGACAGGGGGACAGACGGACGGATGGATAGCCAAATATGGCCCAAACCATTTGGCTTTTCATTCCTAACAAAAATACATATACTTTATATGGCCTGGAAAGCCTTCATCAGTCTTTTACATCCATTTCAATGTTTTGTTGTTTTTTAATGGTAATTTCAATTTATTAAATTAATAAAATTAATTAAAATTTAATCAGAATTAGTTGCGTTAATTTAATTGCATTTTACGCTGTTGCGAAACAAATTTTATTAAAAAAAAATGTTTCTTTTTTGTTAAATTGAATTCATTAACTTGCGGAAATTACGAACGAGTTTTTTTTTTTAAAAGCTTTCAACTTTTGTTGAAAATTTCGAGGAAATTTCAAATTTTCAATGAGGCCAAGTTGTATTTATATACACAAATATTTGTATAATATAAGGTATATCTATAGGGTGTCCCAGTGTTGGCAACCGCATAAATTCCGATTTTAAAAAATAATACTTGGGGGTGGCAGTTCGAAATTTTCCTACAATATATGGTCGGAATAGTGTTGTAACTTTGTCAACTGTGAAAAGATTTATTGAAATTTTGCGGAAGACAGGATCCGTTGGAGATGCCAAACATTGTGGTCTTTCAAAAAACAAGGCGTTCAATGTGTTAATGTCAATATCAAAGCAGTAGGCGGGAGTCGGTGTTGGTGACAATCCGAGAACCTTAATTCGGAGTCTTGAACAAGAATTGCAAATTTCATGAAGTTCTTTACAGCGTATACTCATTTAAGATCAGTTTCTTCATACTCGCTGAATTCAATTAATCAAACAACTGAAATCTAATCTACCATGCACCAGGGTCTGATCAGTGTATGGTCTTTTGGGCTGCAGCCTAGGGCCCCGTAGATACAAAGTAAATCCTAAGCAAGAATAAGCTCCACTTATTTGATTTCCAAGACAGTGTGCTTAATAGTTTTTTCTAAATAATTATTTAAATTACAAATAATAATTAGTCGATATGTACTATAGACTATACAACTGTTGGATCAGAAATTTGGTAGGTATCCAAATTGTTGTAGCATAGGACCCGCAAACTCACAATCCGCCTCTGACATATTATTATAAATATATAATGCTATCTTACCTACTTTATAATTCCCTACCAAAAAAATTGCTATTAATGTACACAAAACTGTGTGTTCCTATTTTATTCGATGCTTGTTCTTCCATTTTGGAACACCCTGTATATATATATATACATACTTTTTGCACTTTATGTTGGACTTTGGGGAATAAGCTATTAATAAGTGAACAGCTGATCATTTATACATGCACAGCATAACAGCTGGCAATTTTTACGCTTTACGATTTACATCTCAAGCTCAAGCAAAAGCTCAAGCAGAAACTGATGTTGCTGTTGTTGTTGTTGTTGCTGTTGTCGATGTTTCTGTTGCTGCTGCTGCTTGTTGTTGCTGCTGCTTGTTGCCTTGAGTTGTAATTTGAATTTCAAGTACACGCAGCCGGCCAAAACGAGGGCCGCAGCCCCTATCACTGACCCTCAAAGGCAACTCCAACCCCCTCCCCACACACACACACACACACATACACAACATCTTGTGTTTATGCCCCTGCTCAAGTATAGTATGCATGCGTCACGCATAGCCTGCTGTTGCTGCTGTTGTTGCTGTTGCTGATGTTGTTGCTGTTGCTGATGTTGTTGCTGCTGTTGCTGCTGCTGTTGCTGTTGCCAGTATTGCTGCTGGCATTGTTTCTATGCTATTTTATGCATGCATGCTGTATATACATATTTTCGCACTCGTAATGAAACTGCGAAAAAATGTGCGAACGGAAGCGTAAATTGAGCAGAGTGTATCGCGCCATACTCTAGCCAGGCCATTCAACTGCTTGCATGGCAACTCCACTCCCCCCCTCCCAACCGCCCCCGCACACACTGCTTGCCTTGCCCGCACTGCTTGCTGGCATAGAAGGCGCCTGCTGTGCGCACATTTTGCGGCTTTGGCATTATGCATAAATGTAATAAACCAATAAAGCGCTCACTCTTTCACACTCAATGCATGCGTGTATGTGTGTGTGAGTGTGTGTGAGTGCGAGTGCGAGTGCGAGTGTGAGTGTGTGTATGTGTGTGGCGCAATGGCCATATTCAGTCAGCTGGGATTGCGCCTCGCAGTATGCTACATGTTTTAACTTTCACTCAACATATGCTGCTATCAGCTCCACTGTCTGGCCTTTTGTCTGCGTGTCATCTATCTCTCCCTCTCTCTCTCACTCTCTCTCTCTCTCTCACTCTCTCTCTCTCTCTCTCACTCTCTCCCACTTTCTCTCTCTTTCTCTATGCGTTGTGTTCAAGTAATTGTATATGTATAAATGGGCATAATCTGCCCAACACCCAAGTGAACGCCCACTATACTTCCCTTCTTGCCACACCCTTCCCTTCCCGCTCCACTACATTACGCCCCTCCACTTCACTTACAGCCAATCAGTCCGTCAAATTGCAATAAATTAGGGCGCAGCGCGCATTTTTGCTGCCCACTGTGTCATAAATATGACTAACTAAACAACTAAAAAGACAACAACAAAATACAAAAAGGAAATACGAAAAAAAAAAACAAGAGAAAACAAAAAATACAAAAAAAAAATCAAAAATATAAAAAAGGAACAAAATATAAGAGAAAAATAAAAAAAGCAACATAAAAACAAGAATAAAAATTAAGAAAAAAAAACAAAAACATTCAAAGTATAAAAAATAAAAACACTATAAATAAATAAAAAAATTAAAAAAAAAAACAAAAACAATTTAAATACCAAAAAAAAAAAAAAGAAAGAACGGACAATAGAAAAAAATAACAAAATAAATAGACTAAAAAAAACCGCAAAAAAAGTAA
>JBANCZ010003839.1:0-11585 GCA_037040025.1 Sphaerogastrella javana | reverse complement strand
ATTTACAATAAGTACAAAAATATTTTGATTTATCACTAGAATAGAACAATATTTTCATAATTCCCCTCAATTACTCTTACTCATACTCAAACCGCGTGTGTTACCCGCGCATTACAAGCCGAACAAAGCGAAATTCACAATCATAAAGGGAGGAGATCATGGGTGAACCTGCCGCCGACAATTCGACTCTGGAGGAGTACACAGCGGCCGAGGATCGTTTGATTAGCTTCATATCAAGCAGCAGAAATCACGATGCGACGGGGACTAGTGTGAGTACTGAGGCTGATCCAATGCAACATCATAACGCGGTGGAAGTCTGTCGACCATTCGTGTCCGATAACAGCGACATCCATGAGCTGCTCTCAAGCTCTGGGGCCAGTTTTCAAGGCTTCGAAGATGTTGATGTTGAGGGGGAACTGGATCGTGTCAACACTACCCTGAATGTTGGAGATGCGCCACATCAGGTCTTTGGCGTGCATTTAAGCAGAAGCGATGAGGTGAATCGCAAGCGTCTTGTCTCGCTGCATCCTCAACTGTCGGGTATGTGTTGTGTTTCTGTTGTCGATGCATTCGTTTTATTTAGCTGAACCATTTTATATTTTCAGTTGCACCCACAGCAATGCTGGAAGTCAGTTCAACTGTCGATTACAGTCCGTATATCAATGGCAATGAGTCTCCTGGCATGGTCGAGCAGCATCAGCAGCATCAGCAGCACCAGCAGCAGCAGCATCAAGCAGAGCATCAGTCTGTGATTTTAGAATCACACGGGGAATGTATCATCTACGACGAGAATGTGGTGATGCTGTCAGACGATCAGTGCTGTGAGGTGATAGTGGATACGAACCAGGATCTAGAGATGGATCGAACTTATTTGTTAGGACTGCAGGCAACAGAACAGCAGCAGCAGCAGCAGCAGCAAATGCACAATGGTGCCAGCTATAGCAGCGACATTGAAGATCAGGGAGAGGAGTATGAGCAGGTGCAACACATTTACTTGAGTGATGCTGCGCTTATGTCTCACCATCACCAGCAGCAACTGCAGCAGCATTTACTGTTGGAGAACGCAGAGGATGATGAGACGGCACAGATTAACGACTGTTACGTGGATGACGGCCCCGACATATGTGAGGTTTATGCTCATGAGTTGGAGGAACAGGATGAAGAGAACGATGATGTAGTTGAAGGTAATCAAGCCATAGAGCAGCCCCACGAGCAGATGCATCAGCAGAACACTGTAATCAGAGATGATGATGAAGTACAATCTGAACATATGCAGCAACAGCAGCTGAACGAACAGCCAAATCCCGCCCAATACAGTACCACCACAGAATTCCCCGTCAGTTCTACATCTTTGGCCAATGCCAGCGACTATGATGATGACCAGGGCACAGCTCAAACAGATCAATCATCGCCGCGACATCCGCAACAGCGAAAGTATGTACCCAAAAATACGCTACCGGCCGAGGCGATGGATCGTCACTTGGCCAACATCTGCCAGTCGCAGCCACAGATGACCATCAATGAGAAATTCGCTCGTTGGAATTGCGATCCCAATAACTGTGATGTAATCGATGATGTGGAAGATTTTGAATCACAGTTCGAGCAGCATGAAGCCCAGCCGGCCATACAGCCAAAGTTTAACGAATTCTATGCGGTATTGCGCGAAAGTCTGACAAATATCGCCAGAAGAAGCGAGCAACAGAATGCCAGCTGCTCCAAAGAGGATGCGGTCATTCCGAAAAGACCCAATTATAGACGTTTATTGCCTTTGGAGCCGCAGACCCAGCCGCAGATAGAGCCAGACCCTGAGCCCATTGTCCTGGACGATGATGATGATGACGATGATTGGGTGGAATTGCACGTTACACCATCTTTAGCTACACTCATTCCAGACGAGTTGCATACAGCAGATTCTCCGGGAACCTCTGCAGCCATCGGCGAGCGACCAGTGCCTCAGAGAACAAGCCAAACTCAAACATTGTTGCTGCCACTCGAAACTAAAGAGACATCCACCACTGACCTAGGGCAAAAGTCTTTACCTAAGCTAGCAGCGCAACAGCCAACGCAAGCTTATCATCAGGAGCAGCACCACCACCACCACCAGCATCATCGACAACAACAACAACAACAAGCGCTATATGATGCACATATAATGAAGACAAAGCAAATAGATGAAGAGCTACAAATGCAGCAACTGCAATCGCAACAACAGTCACAGCAACAACAACAACAACAACACCAACAACTACAACTACAACTACAACAGCAGCAGCAACCAGGTGAGTGATAACTATTCGAATATATAGAAATATCGACGCTTATTTGTTGGCATTCATTTCAGTTACCTCGGGAAACATTGAATGCCGTAAGGATGCCCAGTTTTATGAGCAGCACGAATTCTGCAATTATCTTGGCCTCACTGAGCTGGCAACGGCAAATGCCGTGGCTACCGCAATGCGTGAGCTGGCCAACAGCAATGTGGCCAGACGTTCGTTGCGTGTGCGCACACAGCAGCAGCTGGACAGGATGCGCAGTGATGTGCTTGGCAGACGGCGTGAACGTCAGCAAAAACGTGATGGTCAGCATCAGCAGCAGCAGCAGCAGGGCGAGCAGAAGGATGGAATGGAGCAGGCAGGGGATCATAAACAGTCCATCGGTAATAGCAGCAGCATCAGTTGCGACAGCCACAGCAACATTCGAGTGTTAGCCAATGAATCGGGTGCCACGGCAGTTACTACCATCTCTATGGAAACATCGTCTCAATTGCCGGCCTATCTATGTCCAAGTCAATCAATCGATTATTATTATCGCACACAAGGCAACAGTCTGAGTCCACATCAGCAGCAGCAGCAGCAGCATCCGCTCCAGATGCAACAATATCGGCAACAGCAACAACTCTCAGAACAGCAGCCACCACAAATGGATGCACATGCCATATCGTTAGAGGCAGCATTTGCCAAGGTCTATGCTAGTGCGGCGCCAGCTCAGTATGAACTGCACCAATCCATACAGCATCGATTGCGACAAGCGCGTGAACTCAAGCCATCCATCTATATTGTGAAGGCCTTAACCAACCCAGAGCCAATTTCAATCACATCCCCCGCACATGTTCCTCCACCACCCTCACCAGCAATTTCAACGCCCTCAAACACAGCTTCGCCTCCCTCAGAGCGTCAAAAGCACAAGCTACTTAAGCGCAGCCCCTCACCAGAAGCGACAACTAGTCTGCCGGTTGTTGCTCCTACGAAGATTGCACGTAAATCGCCACAGAAAAACCAAAAGTCAAACCAAAAGCAACGGCGACGTGCGACAATGGGCACCGCAGCATCAGCCATGCACTCACAACCAGTTGAGCGAGAACTAATTACACGTTCAATGAACTCCAAAATGCTGCGTAATCGCAAGGTGAACATGTTGAAGAAGTGTGAACTAACCGATTCGCCCAGAGGGGATCATGGACGCTCTAAGCTTCGTTTGGCCGGTGGCACCACTCAAACAGTAACAGCCGCAGCAGCAACAGCAGCAGCAGCGCCCACAGCTTCAAATAAACGCGGCAAGTATAAGAAGGTTCTGAAAAAGAGTAAGGAGCAGCAGTTGAAGGAAAAGCGTAATCAAATGCAGAAACACGAGGACATTAAGCCCAAAGCATTGGAGGAATCGGACACGAATCCAGTCAAACATATGCGCATGCGTATTCGCACCAAATCCTTGCCAATACCAACGAAACCTCAGGACAAGGAAGAGCTAAAGTTGGCAGAAGCCACAACAAGGACAACAGCAGGTGCAGCTGCAGGAGACGATGGTTCCTCGTTTGGACCGGTGTTAGTAAAACCACAAATGCCGTCGAATTCTCAAATGCAGGCATCTGGTGTAACAGCAAATCAGAATGCAATTAGTCCGCCATTATTTTCAGCTGCAGTGCGTCAATACGTGAACTCTGTGCGACGTAGCAAGGTGCAGGATCTGCGGTCATCCATGCCGTTCACCGAGCAACAAGCGACAACACAAATGGCAGGCTACTATGCCCTGACCCAATCTTATGCAGAGCCACCAAATGCCAGCCAAGTACCCATAGTGTTTACATCACCACCTCCGCCACAATGCACCCCGCCGCCGCCTCCGTCGCCTCATTTCTCGCGTCGATCACGAGAAGTGGCTGGCATCGATGAGCCAACCGTACGTGTGCAACCACCAATTGGTGGTCTAGTCTCGTTGACCAAAACTGCCGCAATGCTGCGTAACCCGCTGGCGGGCATAAATGGCAGGGTATTGCATATATACTATGAAATGGAGCAGCTAATTGTGGTGCAGGAACGCCTGGTATCGTTCTGGAAGTATTCCAAAATCTTTGATGTCTTACAAAATGGCAAAGTGGAGGATAACGCACCAGAACCGCATCAGTTTTTCGCGAAAGTAAACAAATTGCCGCGTCGCCTGTCCGAGAATTCCAATAATTCCAATCAGTTAAAAGATGATCAACATTGGGTTCACTTGGGCGACTTACGACGTGCTACCGGTGGTAAGCTACGACTATACACAATCTCGTCAATCTCAACTAATGTTCCCTTTTTATTCTGCCAGACATTGAAATAATCATGCCATTTGTGAATCGTTTGTGCTCGCATAATTCCACGCCGGTTTACATTGAGATGCGTTCTCATCCGTTGGATCATCATCGTCGCGAATCGAAGTTGTTGTCGCTGTATGTGAATGTCTACTACTACTGCGAGGAGGAGCTGCGTCCAAAGATGCACTCAGTGCATCTAGATGCTGTGAGCTGGTGAGTTCTATGTCTAATTCTTATCCGAAATATTTAATCTAACCTGCTTCGTCTTATTTTGTGGATCTCTGTAGCGATCCCAAACAGGTCATCTATACAAGCATTGCTGAGTCACGTTACTTCGTAATGGCCTGGCAACAGGAGATCGTTATGAACAAGCCGCGCACAGGGATCTGCAAATACTCGCTAACACCGACACTGGATACGCTGGCAAGCATCAGGGAGTTCAAGCCATTGCGGCACGAGCTGCAGCATATTGAATGTCTCACCGAGGATCGTTTGATTGGCTACGGAGCAATGCGCATTACCGTTTGGGATCATCGTAGCGGCGATACACTGATGAACTATGATTTTGGTATTAAGCTGGGGCACAATCTCGGTGTAACGCACTATCCCAGCCTTGACATGGATCAGAACAGCATGCTGGTGCTATATCAGCATGTTAAGGAGCCCAACCAATGGCCTGAATTGAGAATCATAGCGTGCGAATTATCGCATTCTGCACCAACACACCGCGTGTTGCATGTGCAGCGCCTGCCCTCGCCACAATTCGACTATGAATTACAGTCGATAAATACGGGTGATCATGTTGTAATAAAATCACAAACGGATGACGAGATCTGGATAAGCACCACCGATCCGCGACAACTGATCTACATGGCGCCGCAGAACACACAGCGCTTCTACGCGCACCAAAAGTCTCAAATAATCATCATGTCACAAGAGAGCCTTATTGTGGATAGCATTTCGAATCATATACTCAAAATGGCCACACAAGCGCAAGAGCTGATGAGGTCTTCCGAGTCGTCAGCCACGTTCATAACGAACCATTAAGCGGCAGCATAGGTCATTCGATTTGTGAAGATTCAAACAAAATGACTAAATTTATTCCATTGACACGAAACCCGAAAACATAAAACAGTTACAAGAAAAATTCCATGTTTTCCACTTTCGTAGTGTTTGCTAAATGGGAAATTACAAGTTTCAGCCTTTCATTAGTTTAAGTAATAAATTTTTTTATATACCTTTAACAATTATTATAAAATTATGTTTGACCGCTCCTGGAGCATTACATTCTAAATTTTTGCTTTTATTTTAGAAATACTTTTAATTATTGTACAATGTACTTTTGTATACCTTAGCTGGCGACAGAACCTAGAAAAAAAACGTCGCCTAAGAGAGAAGCAAATATAAATTATAGAAGTAACTAAATCCCAGTTGAACTATTTTATACATTTTAGTTTTAAGCGGTTCTCAATGGAAGCGTTACGTTTTATTATCGTTTTTATATGATTTCATATTATTAATTCTAAAAGGAAAACCTAAAAGCTTTAGACATAGTGCTAGTTATGTATCATATATGTAATAGTTTATAGCAAAAGAATCGGAAGCTCTTAAACCCGCCGTAGAGCGTGTCATATATTATAGTTTATTTGATACACTTAAAACAAGAACAACACCAAATTGCATATGAAAAAGAATTCAATAAAATCGAAAAAAACCTATAAAATATATACTTGTTTTATTCCATCTAACCATTGGGACAGCCCACTCATTCAACTCATGGAAAAGCAGACTCACTATGTCACAATAATGCAGACTCTTTCATATAATTCTTTAAAATTTCTTTATTTTGTTATTCAAATATATACTAAGTACAGGATCTGCTAATTGTCGATTGCGCTCGACTGTACCATAGTTCTTTAGAACTAAAACCTATTTTGGTATGTGTGAACCAAACAATTTCAACTACACATCGACTCCATCGTCGCATCGTTTAAAATACAACATTATGAGCTACTTAATATTTAGGTTAAAAATTAGTAATTTAATATTAGATTATTGTTTCGTTAAAAATTACTACTAGCTAATTTATGTACACAAATCTTACTTACACGAAGCATCAAATTCATCATTGTATAAAAATTGCGAAACATTACGAGCTATAAAATTACAACTAAACATGCGAATGCATATATATATATAAACATATTGTCTATATGGTATATATACATATACATAGATATTTGTATTGTGTGGGTTAACGTTGCTGCTAGGAAACTGATAAACTAGCCTGAGAGTTCAAATGCTCTATATGTGTCAAAGAAACATTATTAATGAAGTAGCGCCCATGGAGCTGCTAGAAGAAATTATGATCTAGTAAAGTACAAGAAGTGTATATAATTACACACACATATATGTCTATATATAATTCAATATAATTAATGAAATGTCTATCGAGAAGCACTTTTACAAATTGTGCAAAACGTATTACAACGTTTGCCTCTGGTTTACGTGAACAAGTTATTGTTATATTATATTAATTATAATTAGAAATGTTGCAGCAAAGACTACAATTCCTTATCTGGCTTTTTCTTTGGCGTCCCCGTCGTAGCAGTCGTTGCTGTTGTCTTTGATGTCGTCGCATCTGTGTTGCCTGCTGCTGGTGCTGCTTCTGCTGCAGTTGCTGCCGATGCTGCTGTCTCATTCTGATGCGCTTCCTTGGCGACCTGCCAACGTTTGAACTCCACCATTTGCATGATGCGCACACGTCGCTGTGGCTTGCTTAGTATGGCCATAGTCAGCTGCGAGAACTCCAAGCTGTACATGAAGACAACAGGTATGACAACATCATCGGTGCCATCACCAGACATAGCAAACATGGGCTGTGTCTCGCCGGAAGAACCAGATACATTATCACAGACGATTAGCGCAAGAGCTCCTGATTTTTGTGCCAGTCGCGCCTTGCTCACAAACGTGCAATCACCACGCTCCGCCACAAGTATCTTGCCAGGCACCTGATTCGCATTCTGCAGCGTCGGCTCACAGGCGCGCAATGGACTCGCCAGCACTACTTCGCCTTCAACGAATTGTTTGCCCACCAGCTCTAGGCCGAAATGCGATGGACCCGCCATCAGAGCGGCCCAATCCTGTGCCTGATCGTCCAAAGGATAGACAACAGCCTGCAAATCAAAATCGAAACATTCATTAGTATAAAACTAAACTTATAGTTGAAAGCGTTTGGATTGTTTCATTTAGCATCTCACCATTAAATGATGATTATCCCAATGCTCTTGTAATCTACGCACCTGCAGTTGGGCTAACTGATTCATGCTCTGCATTTTGGTCAGCTCCAGCATCTCCTGCATAAACTGCAAACCCATTTCGCCCTCCTCCTGGCTTTTGGCCTGTTTGATAAATCATTAATCCAAATGTAAGTAAATGTTTCGTTTTCACTACTTTCGACATTTATGTAGCATTTTTTTAATACTCTTAGCTAGAATCTAGACACAATACCATGCAGCCGTAAAGTGATGTTAGTACAAAACAAGGAAGAGCAAACGAAGTAAATAGAATCGAAAATTAACCAAGAAATGAATCTGGACATTGGCATGACTTAGCAGGTTAGACAAACAAGGCAAAAAAAAAGAATAATAATAAAAACGAAACCGAAAGAAACTTACATTATAGAAACTATGAAACAGTCGCACCTTGCCTTGGCTGCGGTCCCCTACCGAAACCATGGTGATGCCCATGTCGTAAACAGCTCGCAGATGATCCGCATTGCTTGCCTGAAAATCAAGGGCACTGAGTCGCTTGCCGCTGGTGGTGCGCGGACACGAGCCCGTAATGAAGTTGCGCAATGGTTTGCGTACTTTCTCAGGAAAAAGCTTATTGGAACTGGGGCAGGTGCGCATGAAGTCGAGTACATTGTGCTCGTCCGATTGACGAAAGCCTGCGCCACGGAATACAAAATGAAACAATTTCAATGTTTTCAATGAACAAATTTCACACATTTCTATGTTACTCACTCAACGTTGAATTTCCAAGCTGTGCTATGGATAGCGGCAGTAGATGCGCCTCTGTGGTGAACACAAACTCATCCACATTGATAATGAGATCCTGTGGTTCCGAAAACAGCAAATACAGATACTTGAACGTCTCCGACAGCACAAATGAGTCCATGCGGTCCTCATGCTTGCCCGTGCGCACATCATTCACAGCAGCATAGCCACATGATACTTTGGCATACTGCTGCAGGGTTTTCAGCGCACGCTTGCCCACCTGAAGGTAGTGATGATCACCGGTGGCACGATACAGAAAATATGTTGACTCGATGAACTCGGGCCGCAAATGATGCTGGCCCCAATGGATTTGAAAGTCCACCGTCCAGGCTTCCGGTATTAGCGTATGCATCTGCATGACCTGGTAGAGCATCTCGTGTGTTTGCACAGCTGGCTTTAAATCACCGGAGAGCACCTGCAGCCCTGGCCAGAAGGCCAGCAGCGAGTCCATAAAATTGCGTGATTTTGCATGTGGACGATGCATAAGCACATCCAGCAGCATGGGGCCCTCGCTAACGTACTTCATCACTGCGTTGTAGTGGCGATTGAATCGCGCCAGATATTTATCATCGCCGAGCAGCACGTACGACTTGAACAGATACTCATAGTAGCTATCGATGCCAGCACCAACGCCTGAATCGCGGCGCACCCAATCGCCGGAGTGCACATTAAGCACAGTGCCCATTAGATCAGAGCCTCGATGACGCAGTTTCCACAACGCATCCATGGCGGCATGGGCACGTACCTCAAAGATGGGATCACCCGTTAGACGCGACAATGCTGCGAACTCCAAAAGTATGGTGCCAGCGCAGGCGGTGCACGTTTCGCGCGATTTCTTCAGCTGCGGATCCTTCATGCCCAGTCGTAAATTGACCCGTGCATGCGGTATACCTGTTGTGGTATTGAATGCCGGCAGCAAACGATAGCCTAGCTCTCGGGCCATCTCCAGCATTTCACCCTTGTACCAGTGCATGGTATCAGCCTGCTTCTGCAGATATTCAGCCAGTATATGCGCCGACAGCAGGCCACCCACCATGCGTATGTTCGTCTCAAAGACGGACACTATGATATCGCTGTCAAATTGTACATCGCGTATCACCAGCTTCACGGCATGCTCGAATTCCGCAAAATCCCCAAGCAGCACCAGCGTATCCAGTGTGTCTACTAAAGTCATGGAAAAGCTGTAAATGGTATACAATAAACAAATGATAAGATTGTTGCCTTAGTAAATCTAATCTTTATGAATTTCACTGGCATTTGTGTGTACTCACTTGCCCAGTATGTCGTCCATGTCGCCACGCGACGGCGTCACACCACGATATCGTCCTTTGCAGGATAGTGGCATCAGTTCATCGGCAGGATATGCATTCTCCATGTAGGCGTGATATGCATGATAGAACATATCGCGTGACTCCTCCCTACAAAATAATTACATACTTAATCAATATGGATACTTGTACTAACTGCAATCGTGTCTCATATAATTACCGCAGCTCGGCACGCTCCTTGTTCGACATATTCTGTGTGGGGATTGTGCTCGCATCCTCGCTGAGCACACACATTATGAAGAGCAGCTGCACAGTGGCAATCCATTGGTACAGCCCACTCATTCTGTGGCACCTTCTGTGGAACGAATGTGGAACGTAACTCCGGCTAGCTGCAATTCCAAGCAGCTGACGCTGTTAATGATATTTTGTTGTTTTTGGGAGCCACAGTTGCCGTTACTTCAAGATTTCTTCTTCTTGTTTCAGCTCTGGCTGTAGTTGTGCTTGGTGTTGTTGTTTTTGTTGTTTTTGTTGTTGTCGCTTGTTGCGTGTGACGTTGACCTTCACTTTGAACGTGTTGTTGTATTTGTTTTTGGTATTGTTGCTTTGTGGTTACTCGAATTAATCGCGTTCTCCGTTTTAATGGTATTTTTCGTTGATTTCTTTTTATTGAATTAACACTCTAAAGAAATATTATATACAAAATGCATACAATACAAAATCTACATCGATTACAAATATACAATACGTAAAAAACAGAATATGGAAAAAATGTTACCCGTTCATGCATACATATGTATATATGTATATTCTATTGCACTTTTTCTTGCAGTTGTGCGTTTGTGTGGTGTTAGCCAGCGTCGTGTACATCTTTTATTGCACCCGAAGTTGTAACATTCTGTATAAATAGTAAGGTTTATTTATAATCTTGTTTGTGACTGCTGCTGCTGCTGCTGCTGCTGTTGCTCCAATAACAAATCACCACGACTGCAAATCGCCGAAATGGCCCGAGCAGCTGGCGGGCGAGTTATATTGAAGCGTGTAGAGTTTCAGTAGTATTGGCTATGCACACGTTGTTTTTTACGGAATTCATAAACTTTTTGGAATTGTTAAGTTCAGTTCATTTCGCTATGCTGGCGACTTAAAAAATGATTAAAGTGCCAGCTCTTATCACTTCTAAGCAGTAAAATTTATTGCAAAAACCACTAGTGTTGCAAAGTGATGCAGAAATAAATACTGCGTTTTCACTGTGGTCAACCGATTAATACGCGATGACACTTACAATTTGATAAATTTCTTTTATTTTTATTCTTATATGTTTAGTAGCTGAACTGGCTGTTTATAGTTGCAGCCACACAACTATTATTTAGAAAATATTGTCTGATTTAATACATTATTTGTAATTTCAAAATGAGCAAAAATATGAAAATATGCGAGTGTCATTCCACACACAGTGTGACCAAGCATATTTATAACAGTGTTGTAAAATAAATGAACTACAGCTGATTCTGTCGCGCTTTTAAAGACTGTGTATTTAAATATTTACAAAATGGTAAACAACATAAACTTCACTTGAAATTTCATTGAAAATATTGCATCAATTGTAACATATTTGCCCTTTTAGCGCCGCAGTCTGGCACCCAGCCAACGGTTGGGTGTTATCAAAGCCAAGAACGCCTTTACGTCCCCTCTAAT
>JBANCZ010003838.1:0-10778 GCA_037040025.1 Sphaerogastrella javana | reverse complement strand
ATATCAGGCTTCGCATAGAATCCGTCTCCTGCTTCCAATATTCGGGTTTCGTTGTTTATTGTAACTTCAAATTTGCCGGATACAACGTATGTTGTTTGCACGTGGAAGTGTTGATGTTCATAGCCTATAGCTCCTTTTTCGAACATAACCTTTACCATCATTATTGTATCATCGTACCCTATAAACTGCCGAGTGATACCTTCTCCGGCAGGATATACTTTTTCTTTTGCTCCAATAAAGAATGACTTGCTTTGTTTTTTTTTTCTCCGTGTTGTTCGTTTTACGAATTCAATTTGCGCCAGGCAATGGCTTCAAAGGGGAGGACGTGAAGGGATATCAATGAATTGGCATAGCAATTGGTTGGGTGCGAAGGGAAAATAAGAAGAATACGTAGACGAGTCGATGGAGAAATGGTGCAGAGGGTGTTGGGTGCTGGATGTGGGGTGTTATACACCTCACACAGTTGTAGTGGCGGCAAATGTCATAAAAATATGCGACATTTCGTTTTTATCGCTTTTGAAAAACTTTATTCTTGACGCTTTTGTGTTTCCATTCCTGTACTGTGCTTTCTGCTCTCCGCTTTCTCCTTTTTGTTCTCTCCTTCAATTTTTTCTGTTTTCTGCGTTCGATTTTTATTTACAATGGCAATTTCTTTGTTTTAAACAAGCAGCGCATTGCTTTTTATATGTGTGTAGGGCTCTCGATTGGCGATTCCAATGCGCCCGATTGGCTGCGATTTGCGATTGACTTGGCCTGCGATAACGGGCGTTGGGGCCCTGCACAGTGTGACCAAATGCGAATTGAATTGGTTGGATTTTTAAAATAATCAAATGAAGCTTAATGGCAATGGATTGGAATAGAGCATTTAATAAAATTGTTATAAATACTTATACTTTGTTTTACTAATTAATTTTATTAACCATACCAAAGTTTACCTTAATTACATTCGTTATTAAAAGGAAGCCATTTTTGGAAATAAAATTGATCTCAGTGAGCATACTACTTTAACAATATTGATATTTCTCTGTTTTGTACATTTAATATAATATGGCCACACTGTATTATTGCCCCATTGATCTCAGTGATCGTCCTATTTCAATAACATTTATATTTTCCAGACTTATTCTTTGTCACTTGTCACACTGTATTAATGGCCCATTCTATACTCACTCCCCAATAAACTTAAACATCATCAACAACATGGCGGCCCCCATTGTAGTGGCGAAACTCTCAAGGAAAACAGCTTTTTCGCGTCGCCATAAAATGCAAGTGGTCAATGCGAGTGAGTGAAAGGGAGCCAGAAGAACGAGCAAAGAGTATGAAGAAAATGAAAAAAGAAGAAAAACAATTAAATGCCCAGTAGCACTAACAGCAGTAGCAGCAGTCGATGCTAAAAGCAAAAGAAAACAAGCAAATAAACTTCCCAGAGTTGCATTTTGCGACACGTCGAAAAACGTCCGCGCGCCAATGCCAACTCAGTTTAATTGAAATCAAGTTGAAGGCGGTGGGTGGGTAGCAAGTGTAAATGGGAGGAGGTGAACCTTATGGGTGGTTCGGGAGGTCACTACGGCTTGGAAATCGACAGGAAAAGTAATTGAAATTGCATGAGCAACAATGTGTATTACCCGGAACACAGTAGGGTCGGCTGCTAGACGGCAGCTACAGCAAGTGGGCAGCCCTAGCTTGAACCAAAGACAACGTGTTAAAACACTTTGCACATAAATTGGCTAACAGAGACAATCGAAAAATTAATAATATATAGTATATGGTACTCAAATAGCATAGCTACACTAAGCTATACAAAATAAAATTTGTTTATTTGAAATAGAAACACAATGACGTAATTTTTAAGATCTAATATGAAAATATGTCTTTGTATTGAAGCATCATGAATAGGTTAAATTGCTAAGTTATTTCTGATGCAAAGCATGTATACATTTACGGATTATTCAGGTACATAAAAATGCACCTTTTGGTGAAGTATTAGAAGTTTTCAGTTGAATATTCTATAAAATACAATGATTAATAATTTAATTTAATTGAATAAATATGTTAAGGTATATCTTTGCTTAATCAAACAATTCAAACGAATTGGCATGTCCAAGGTTAGAATAATGAACAGAAACTTTTTCCCAACAGAGTTTTTTTCTTGGCGCATTGGGAAAATTTATAAGCCACGTTAAGGAAATTACGCTGATTAGCTGGCACCAGGGGAAAATGCAAATGAAATAATTTTTTTAATTACTGCGTCAAAAAAGCCGTCAGTTGAGTTAAGTGCCTTATTGGTCTATAAGGCGGCTTAAAGCAATTTGCAAATTGTTTTCTAAGCGCCGAATGGAAAAGTGTCAGCAGAATAAACGCTGACAATAAATAAAAATGGAAATGGAAAATGATTGAAACATGTGTCGTATGCTACCAACACCCATTTGATATGCCATACACGTGCCACTCCCACTCCCACGGACTCTTTCTCTGCCTCTGCCTCTGCTTCTGACTCTGTCTCTGTCTGTATTCTATTTCCAGTGTCCTCTATGTACCGACACCTCTGCTCTTTGTATTGTTATTCCCATTTCACTTGCTGTCAATAGCCAGGGAAAATGTAAACAAATATGAAAGCAATCACTGGGCGACATTTTTCGATCTAACGTGAGCTCGAACGAAAGTATGCTATAAAAAATATGATGAGAAGTGCAAAGAGGGACCCCAATTGTTTCCCTTGTTTTTCCACTTTTATGATTCTATGTCTTGATGCACACATGCACACATAAAAATGGTCTTATAGAAGTCGTTTACCATTATCGGAACATCAGATTATAATACGTATAGCGATTGATTGAGCGTAACTTTTTGTCTTACAGATTATGTTTAATTGTATTTATGTGTAATGTAGTTTTTATAAATGGAAAATTTTGTTTATCTTAGATAAACTAAGAAGCCAGTAGTACCCAAGGCTATGCCAAATTGTACACATAACACATATTTAAGAAGTCAAGAACAATGATCGACGTTTAGATATTTAAGGCGTTCAAATTATGTTTCGTACTCGTAAATATATTAGTTCAAACAAAATTGAGTATGGTCACAAAAATCACAATGTCAGTATGATGAGCCATGCCAATCTGACTTCCTATCCATCCGTTTGGTTTCATTGATCTAAAACCTACACACATTCTAGATCAATATCATTTAAAACATCGAATGGCTTCTTCTTTTTTAACAAAATATCGACACTCAATGTTTTATCATTGTGATTGCAACTATTGTGTTCTATTACGGAGGTGGATGCATTGTTTTAAACCAATAGAAAAATATCCAACAGTAGGGACTGACCCGACAGTAGGGACCCTGTGTTTAGTTTTTTGGGGAAGTATAGTATTTTCAGAACAGAATAGTATTTTTGGAGCAGAATAGTATTTCCAGTTTGATAAGGATTTTCGGAGCTGTAGAGTATTTTCGGTGCTGCATAGTTTTATCGATTATCGATTTCTATAATTAAAATCTATATTCGATATCATTAATCGGTAATCGGTAATAGACCCAAGTCTTAACAGAACAGAAAGAACGTTGTGCTTTGGGACATATGAGCTGAATTCTACTATACATAATTTCTCATAATTTTTAAAATTTTTACCTATTTGAAATCCTTCATTCACCTTCCTTCACCCAGAAGTTTAATATTCGATTATAAGGCGCAAGTTTGAAGCGAGAAAGTTGTGCTTTGGCAGTTATATCCAAAATTACATTACACACTGTCGACTATCGACATTAATTATAGAAATCGATCATCCAAAATACTCTACAGCACCTAAAATTCTATACCCTACCGAAAAACCATACAACACCGAATATACTATACTGCTCTAAAAATACTATACTACTGCAAAATAATAATAAATACTAATACTAAACTACGGAGACTGTCCCTACTACTATGTTATTGAATAATTATATTTAAATTAATTTAAAACTAAATTTTATACTGGACATATTTGGAAGGCTTTAACAAGCAATACTATTTAAACCAAAATGTCTTTGAATTATATTTTCATTTCGTTTTCATCTTTATTATACTGCTACATTGTGTAAATACCCTCTAGAAGTCATAGCATATCATTATCAATAACTCATGTCGATGTCACGCGAATGACAACCTTAACTAATACCATATTGATTACTTGGCAATAAAAATAATACAATTCAACTCTATCTCACGCCCTATCTCTCTGTCTTTCTTTGTTCTTCGAGCCCTCTAACCATTTACACCACATAACTCGGAATAAAAGTTTAGTTCCGTTGAAGTAAAAAGGGGTTTTACGACCTGTTTGCAGAAAGAAATAAAGAAACAAATTTTATATATGTATATATATTTACTTTTTAGTAAGTGGGCGTTAAACAAAAAAACAACAAGGAGATATATGAAATCCCAAACAAACATTAATTTGTAACGCACGTTTGGCCAATTTCAGTTAGGTTTTCTTTTTTGACCAAAGCTAAACCGAACCAAAAAAAAAATAGAAGAAAAATATATATACCCCAATGACCGCATAACGAGCTGAAATCAATTTACCACGTTGATAAGGTTTGGCCAGGCAACCCTTTTGCTTTTTTTTGTTTTGTTTTTTTCGTAAAAGGGGTAACCCTGTCATAGCTGGGATTTATAGATATTAAATTAGAAAAGATTTTAACGCGCACGTAACTTTGACATACATCAAATCCCGGTAAACCCACGTAAACCGACTTTACTTTGAGTAATAACCTCAAAATAAGTAGCAACAGCAACAACAAAATGCAAATTGCTTGCCAAATGTTGAGATTTTTTCTACCATCTTTTCTTGATTTTTTTTTTTTCGTTTTCCGCTTTTTGCTGACCATTTAAATATTTTTGAACGTCAGATTGGCGCACATGTGACCCAGCACCCACCCATCTGCACCCTGTTTTACCTATTTGCTGTGGCTGTCCCAATTTGAATTCGCATTATTATAATACTTCATAATAATAATAATAATAATAATACAATAACAATAGGAACAACAACAAACACATCTCAAATAGGTGCTAAGGTTTGCTTAGCCATTGGTCAAATCTCATGGCGAAAGGTCAATTTGAAGCGGTCGCAGATGTTGTTTGCTCCAGCAACAGGAAATTCAAATTTCCAAAAGGATTATTGGCCGAACATTGATATCGTTCAAATCTGTTTTGTGTGGTGTGAAAGGGATGAATTGGCTACCTTATTTTGTTTTTATAGATTGCGGTGGAATCTTCTAGCTTAAAGTTGTTGGAATCCGGTTAAAATAAATGAATTCGCAGATTCATGCATAGGCATAGAATCTATTGGTTTAATTGTTCATTAATAAACATTTAATTGATAAATCTAGCTAACATTAATTAATTAATTTTAATTTAATTAATTAGCTTTTTTATTTTTAAATGATATTATCAAGATTTTTCTATGCATTACTATCATAACCTTTTCGTTTCGTAACTTTTCAGCTCTAAAAGCAGACTATTGTGTACTGTTTTGTCAGACAGTCCTAACAATTACCACCTGAAAAAAGTTCCACAAATACCTAAGCTCAACCGAACCCTGGCTCTGTTCTGCCATCTCTGAGCCTCTGCGCTCAATTGTGGCCCACTATGCGTAAACAGTTTAATGAACTGTGAGCCAACCAGTCGGGTCAGGGCAGCCCGCATTAGCCATGGCTATTTATCTTTTTACATACTGTACCAATCTTGAAAGTGGGTATGCCCGAATACGTTAGTCTAAGAAGCACAAGGTAGCGTTCAATAAAGCATATATATATTCTTGATCAGGTTTGTAGGCGTGATAGTTTCTAGTCATGCCTTCTTCTATGTGGGTCTAAACAAACGCTACGATCTCACAAACTATAAGCTATAAACGATTTAAATGTTGATCTAAGATAGGTGTAGGTATGATCTATGAGGATCTAGTTCATTCGATAACATAAAAATAATATGTTAATTAATTAAGTCATGCTAATTTATAATAGTATGAAGCCCTGTTATGGCTCATGTAATCCTCATAGAAGACCATCAAATACAATTGCGGCACTAGATGTGTGGTAGTATACTGACGGGCACCGCCCCGACTGCTTTGATCATAGTTTTAGTGCCAACATGTGGAAAAATCAAAAGAGAATATTATAAAAAGCAAACCAAACCAAGAACCATAGGATAAAAAATAAAATGAGGCTCACAAATTATTTATTAATTACCCTCTTTATGACGTCTCTGGGGCCAGTCTGGAATGAGTTTGGAGAAGTGTAGGCTATACGAGACGCTCCCGCACTGTCATAAAGCAGCTGGGACAAAGAAGTACATAGATCTTATACGTATATACACATACGACACATGCACACATACACATTCACACACACTCGCACATGCACATAGTGGTAGTAGTATTAGTAGTAGTAGTAGTAGTAGTAGTATTACACTCTAAAAAATATACTCCCTTCTTATCGCTGTTGTCATTTGCCTTTTGATTGCAGTATTCAATGTTGTTGTTGTTGTGTTGCTGTTGTTGCCTTTTCTTTTTGGCGTAATAAAAGAATAAATCAATCAATGTACATGCGCCTGTGTTGGGTTATCTTTTTAGTTTTTCTAAATTTTTTAGTATCTTGTTAGATTTTTCGTTGGTTTTTATTTGCTAGCTGTAAAAAATGAAAAACTACACTTCCAATTCAACACTATCTTGTTGTTGTTATAATTTTTGTTGTTGTTGTTGTTGTTCTATTGTGTTGTAGATCTGTTAAGTGCGATAAATATTCCTGCTCTGATGCTGTTGTTGTTGTTGTTGTGTGCATAAATTTATATTGTATTCGAAGCCAGATTAAGGTTAAAGATGCTGGGCGAATAAAATTGACTAGAAATATATATATTTACATGCATATACACACACAGACACACATACACACACACTCACACACAAATATACATACGCTGAGTCAATAAAGTCTATTAAATAGCTCGCAGTGTCGAAATCAACAGCATCAGCAGTGGTGAAAATGAAACAGCCCAAAGGCAACCTCAACTCGGCCTCGTTCAACTCAACTTAAGAGAACTCAACACAATACAACTCAGCTCAATTCAACTCAACCCAGTTCAACACCATCCAACTCAACTCAACCACTGAACTGAGTTCAATTCAATGCACAGTCTCACTCACACATACACGCCACATGTGCAAACAATGGCGTCTGCTTGCGCTCTCCCTCTCCCGCTCGCATTCGCATACGCATTCTCATTCTCCTTCTCATTCTCATTTGGCTGCTCTTGAGTTTGCCATCGCTGCTTCACCATAGTGCTTCTGGTAGGTGTGGCCTGCCTGTGTCCCAATTCCACAACGTTCCGGCGGGATTTGTTTTGACTTTGCTGTTGCTGTTGCTTTTGTTGTTGTTGTTGTTGTTATTGCTCGAGTAAATTAAAATTGTGTGGTTTATTATAAAATGAAGAGCATTTTTGTTGTAATTGTATGCGTCGCTTTGCCTCTGTGTGTGTGTGTGTGTGTGTGTGTGTGTGAGAGAATATAAGTAGTAAAGGAACTATGTGCATTTCTATTTAATATATACCCTTGAATGCATGTGTGTGTGCGTGTGTGTAAGATATAAATTGTCTGTAATGACTTGCCGCAGTCACATAATAATATTGAAATGTCAATTAGCGCATTAATTTAATTTTTCTCCTTTTAATTTGTTTGTGTTCGGTCGGGCAGGTAAATTGGTAAAATTATTTTTCAGCGCGAAAGTGATTATTAAAAATTTAATTGCAATGGAATATATCATTTTAATAGCACAGTAGAGCTGGGAAATTATCGATGGCACTATCGATAGTATCGATGATTTGTAATTTTTCAAAATATCGATGATTTACTTCGATTTTTCTTTGTCATATGTACATTTCATTAATTTCGATAGAACTGTCAATAGTATCGATGATTATAACTATAATCGAGTGGCGCCACTATCGATAGTACAACAGTTCTATAGCACAGGGCATATAAATCATGTGTGTGTGTATGAATGTCATGCAAAATAAACAATTATTATTTAAATTTCTTTCAAATCTCTTGAAAATATTTTAAATATACTTTCACATTTTTAAATTTTCCAATTATATTGCAATTTAAATTTAACGTTAATAAATAAAAGAAATAAAATCAAAAATTCTAAAATATTTATGTTATATTAATACCTATATTTATATTTTAATAGAATTGAAAAGTTGAATTTTTTGTAGAACTGAATTTGATTTCAATCAATTACATTTATTACCCCCGAATAAAATATAATTATTTAAATGAATAATAAAAATCAACAAAAGCAATATTAAACAAAAAAAAAAACACTTAAAACTGTTACTGAATCTCTGCCTGTGCGCCACGGATACACTTAATATTTATAGCTTTTTAAACAAATAAACAGCATTCACCGTCGAGCCGCGCCTCTAATGGAGCCCACAACCCACAATCCACCCACCCACAAGCAGCCAGAGCAGTAGCAGCAGCAGCAGCAGCAGCAACAACAATAAGATTATACGTTAAAATGCACTCAACCTCAGGCACACATAGCATACACACACTCGCTCTTACCATGATATACACACACGCATACATTCTCAGAGAGCGAGACAATACACATACACACATACACATTTACATATACATACTCACGCTTGAGTGTGTTGAACGCAACCTGTCCAGTCCAGTTCCAAGGCTCTCCAATCCAATCCGAAATAGTTGATTTTAATGATGTACATAATAAAATTCCCATTCGTTTTGTGCCAATTCCAATGCGTTCCAGCTCTTCGTGTTGCATGTTTTCACAGATTGTGGAACGTATACTCACACGCGCGCACTGATTTACGCTGCTCGAGTGCGAATGAAGCAGCTGCATATGCCAGCTCGCGCTCACTCTCTCTCTCTCTCTCTCTCTCTCGCTTACTCGCTCGCTCTTGCCTTTAGCTGGGATGCTGTTGAGTGAAAAGAGCACACACAACCAACGGGCTGTGCATAGGGTTGCTCTTGTTGTTGTTCTTGTTGCTGCTGCTGTTGCTGTTGTTGCTGGCGTTTGCTGAGATTTCGTGCTGCGTTGCGTTGCGCTGCTTTGCTTTCCCATGTGAAGTGAAGCCGTTCGAATCAATGTCGAAATCATTCGTTAGTCTTAGGCCTAAACAAGCGGACACGCGCGCGGCACTCGAAATCGAATGAGATTTCCACAAGATCAGGTCGGAAATTGAAGTTGGTCCATGTACACGAAACATGTTGACGAGTGTTGAAAACCTCCCATGTGCGCACCTTCTCACTTAACAAGCGATCAATTCATCAAAATTATCGAAAAAGTGAACAAATTTGAAAAAGCAAACTTTTAGCATATGCTAAACGAAAAGTGAATTGTTCAATCGATAAACAATAAACGATTATTTACAAAGTATCGGTATTTACGAATTGATGACTTAGTAGTCTCAACTTTCCCGGCAAAATAAAATTTTCCTCGAGTGTAAGATCGAAGCGGGAGGAACAAAGAACGAAGAAAGAAAGAGAATAGATCTTCGAATACCCTGCGAATGCGAAACTCTTCTGTGTAAAATATCCCCGAAGTGAAACTGTGTTAACTGTGTTGTGGTAAGCTGAAAAGGCTCGACTGCTGCCATCCTGTACTTCTGGTTGTACGTGTATTCATCAATTGCCCCAAGCTGGGTAGTCCATTTCTGCACTCTACACCCCCGGGTGGCAGCTGCAGCAGCAACACTCCATCGCCAACCGCCACGCCCACGCCAACGTTATCGCTAACGCCCACACACCCACACCCACATTCCCACACACACTCCGCTTCCTCCATATCCGCGGCTAAGCAGTTCGCGCAAACCTTCCATTTGTCGGCCAATTCGGCTTTCAACCTATCGCTACCCGCAAGCTTCTACCATCATCGCCTGGCGCCCGCCGAAGCTGCAGCAGCGACGAGTCCGGTGAATAGCGTTCCGGATTGCAGCCCACACGCCGAGTACAACGACGCCCCGGACATGGATCTGATAAATCCGTATATGCGCCATCACAGCTTTGCTGCTGCCGCCGCTACCGTGCAGGGAAGCCCGCCGTCGGCAGCGCAGCGCCACCATTTGGCTGCTGCAGCCGCAGCGGGCCTCAGCAACGGATTCGCTGATGTGCACGCCCATGCCATGGCTGCGGCGGACTATCAGCAACAGTTGGCGGACTATCACAGTGCAGCGGCTGCGGCGGCTGCTTATGCGAGCAGCAATAACAACAACAACAATAATAACAGCATTAACAACAATAACATCAACAACAACAGTCCATTGATGTTGCTGAAGGCAGCGCCGCGGCTGCAAGAGGGTAAATCCTCAGCAGAGGATTCACCGTCGACCACACCGCCGCCCGCCTCATCGCGTCTGCACTCGGAATCATCGCCTTCGCCACGCTATGAGCACAATTCGAGTCCGGGCGTCGACAGCGCCAAATCGTTTCCATTGAGCCAGCGCAGCAGCGGAGCGGAGGAGCATTGCCAGAACAGCGGGTCCAGTCCGCCGCCACCCGACTACAGCCCAGAGAATCTGACCAGTCGCAAGTATAATCACCTCCAGCAGCAGCACCACCACTTACATCCACTCAGCCTACACAATAACAACAACAACAACAACAGCAACAACAACAATGGCAGCAGCAGCAACAACAACAATTCAAGCATCCAAAATAACAACAACTTGGAGCACAAGCTACCTCTCAGCTTCCTGGGTCCTCCAC
>JBANCZ010003837.1:0-11593 GCA_037040025.1 Sphaerogastrella javana | reverse complement strand
CCTCGGTGCTTATTCTGTTCAAAAAATTTTGATAATAAATTTTCAATGGCTCTGATTTTTTTTTTGCTTCGAATTACCGAGAGTATAAAAATGTATGGAAAAAGTTCTAAATATCGAAAGATTTTGTAGGGAACTCGTGTTAGCTTCGAATTAGTGAGAGGTTTGAATTATCGAAAGTTTTAATTATCGAGAGTCGACTGTATTAATATTTTTGATTTTCTTAAAGTAAAACATTGAACATTTTGTTTATCGAAATAAACATAAAACAAAAAACATAAAAAATAGATATTGTTGAACTTGATATTGCCTAGCTATATGTTTAAGTATTGGGTGGTAATACAATAAGGATAATAAGGCTAAATTAATACGACCAAAACCGTTGGAATTAAGGTAGTAGGAGTATGAATTAATGAATAAATTATAATTTACATAAAGACAGCAATGGTTCATGCTGCGTCTTTGTCGTTGAGCACACTCGACTGCAATGCTCTTTGCGTTATTGTGCCGGGTGCACTGAAGCATAAGAATAATGCGAATACGTCATGTTAGAATGTATATCCTGTTGTATTCCATTCTATTCTATTCCGTCCTGTACTACCCTGTCCTGTCTCAGCTTCCTAACTCGTAGCTTGTCCGCTTTGGGTGTTTGGGTGCATGAAGTTTTGATAGCCAGACCAAAATCAAAATGAACAGCTGAAACTGCATGCCGTCAAGCCAATCGATTTCAGCTATAGCTATAGCAGTACTAGAAGACCTACTGGTGGCTGCCACAGAAAAAAAAAAAAATGAAATACAAAATAAGGATGAAAAATAAGGATGAACATGCGGTTGCGGCACAAACAGCATTTCAAATTAGAGAGCTTGAAAACAGTTTTAAACCAACTGACAACTGCACTAAGTCTGCTAATTTGCTATGCTGTCTGATGTGCTCATTTTTTGTGCCCTACCTTATCTAAAAGTTTATAAGTTTCTTGGGGGATATGTGCGCGCTTAGCGCTATCCCCTTCAAGCGAAGGTAATAGTTGTCGTAAAGCTTTTTAGTAGTTTATGGCTTAAAAAAAAAGTTACACTCTTTATGGAAATTCTAGGTATAATATTTTGTAATGAAGGAAACTAAAACAAAAAGAAATTACTCATTCGCAATGCGATTTCATTGAATAAAAAACTCGGAAACTAACTTATGCAAAAGTGGAGATAGATTTCTTCAACATTGGTAAAAGAACTATTGTGTATTATAAATTACTTACATTCTTACTAAATTTTTTAATTGAGTTTGTATTCTTAAGACCTTCAGACTATGTTCTTTGAAATTGTACCATCTATAATTCTTATAATACAGGCTACTTAGGGTTGACTGTAACTTAACGATTTTATGTTCAGCATTTGAAATGTGTTTTACAGCACCATATTTATTTATATACATAAATCAATTCTCTACTACTAAGTGGTAGATCCCAGGTGAGTGCTCATTAAAATCGTTTTTCAACTTGTTTTATTTCTGTGTGATTGGCAAAATCCCGTAGCTCTCAATTTTTGTGTTTGTGGAAGCCATAATTTTTCGTCTTTTTTGTTCGTGCTCTTCTTGGGTCTGTCTCACTCGGTTGTACAGCAATATAAATGGGCACAAAATACACCTGTGACCCTTTTGTTTTACACCCTTTCTACATGGCTTTCAGTCGCTTAAGGGCAACAATCGGCACTCGAATTTAATTTGAATGCCCAAAAATTCAGATCCCATTTCCCATTTTCCATTTCCCATATTGTTAGAAGTTGCAAACTGAGTTGGGATTCGACTTGGCTCACGTGCGCCTCGCTTTATTTGATTTTGATTTCAGCTCTGTTTCTTTTCTCTTTTGCCTTTTTGGGGCACAGTAACTATAATTTACTTTTGGCCTGCATTGCTGTGGCACAGTTTTTTGGGTTTTCAACCTCGTCGAAACAACAACAACAACAATAACAATAGCCTCCCAGTTTGTTTCAATGCCTTCACTTGGCCTCATCACATACCGCATTCCGTATGCCACATGCACTACTTGTGCAACCCTTAAAAACTAACATCCTTAACCTCATCCGGACCCCTTCTATTCTCCCAGTTTGAGTCTTAGTCTCAGTCTCAGTCTCAGTCACATTCGCACTCTCATTCTCATTTCCATTCTCGGCCTTATGCTGAACGGGTGCTAATGCACTCAGTGCAAGCACATAATTCGCTACCCTCTTGAGGGCCGAAGAGCCCTGCCACACTCGTTGCATGCCACCAAGCGGTGGTCGATGCCATCCAGACCAAACCAAAACCTTGCCACACATCAGATACCATGCACAGTGGTTTAATACCAAAGAAAAATATCTTTATTCCTTAATATCCCTATATCTCTATCTATAACAAGGAGTTACAAAAAGTAAAGATGTGAATTGTTTGAACTATGAGAAAATAACAATTATTATTGAACGATTTAAATAATGTCCGGGTTAATATATTGACAATACTATAATTTCAGATATAAAATAAAACCTTGGAATGCGATAAAGAAGAATACTAATTAATACAGTAAATACAAGCACTAATTGAAGAAGTGCAGAAAAAGTAGATGATGGAATATTAGAATTTCCAAGATTTTATATTATTATATATACATCATACATCATTTACATTATATTTCCAACATTATCTACTACTGAATCGATGAAAATCTCGATCAGATAGAATTGTAATTGAATTAAAAATCCCTTTTAATGGAAAACTTAATAAGCCTGATTAAAATATATAAAAAAAATGGACTTGGCTTCAATGTGGGAGACCTCCAACAGAACTCATTAAAGGGTCTAGCTCAGAACCAATGTGACTTCCTTTTCGCTCTTTTACATCCCTTCCGATCCACTCTAAAGCTATCCTGAAGGTGTTTTGTGGGCGCCCGTTGTGGCTTGGCCCACTTGCTGTTGCTGTTGTTGTTTTCCTTGTTGTTGTTATTGTTGTAGTTGTTGTTGGACTCATGTTGCACATTGCGCCTGTTGAGAGCCATTCATTTTTGTGTGTCCCCTCGCAATCTGCTTCTCTTTCACACTCGGAACAGTTTGCCCTGTCGCACTTCAGGTCATCATCATCTCTGACGCCGACGTCGACTTCGTCACTTGCCTTGATGTTGAGCCACTTAGTTTAAATTAAGCTTGAAGAGTTTTTCATGTTTTTGTCTTATTCTCAAAGTCTCTCTCTCTCTCTCTCTCTGTCTCTGTCTGCCATCGCTTTGCATTTTCCTTGTTTGTTGGCTCTTCGTTTTTTATGTCTTTAATCCATAAATTATTTGCTTTTAGCTTTTATTATTAAACAGTTGCATAAATATTCAGCTTAAGCCAAAGCATATTAATATCTCTTGACGTATGGCCTGGCATAGAAGGAAGTAAGATAACTACAATGCCAGGGTGAGTGAGAGAGAATAAAGAGAGGAAACTGTCCGCATGGTATAATGGAAGGATGCCGTGTCTGACCGCAGATAACACGCATACGCCATGATGTACGCACGGCATTGAATATGATCAAATAAGAAGCTTTTACGAAACTCAAGTAGATGTTGTCCTCCATCCCTTGCCAGATTCTTCCTCTATTGTTGCTCTTCTTGTTGGCCACAATTTCGAAGGTCTCTTGTGACCACATGGCTCGTACCTTGTGCCTGCATTGATGAGCAGCAGCTGCACCAGACAAACTCATAAATAAAAATTGCATCGCAATATCCTTGATGTCAGGTTATTGCTTTCCTTCATCTACTAGACTGGGCCAGACTCATGTCTGGCGCTGCCCAATCACCACCATTTCCACCTATACCTCCACCATCGCCTCCTTCACTTGCGACTATTCGAACTTTGCTTTAGTCTCTGTTTCTATTGCTCTCGTCGGACCAATGTCAGTTGTCAACCATATAAAAAAAAAAATAAAATAAAGATAAAAAGCAATCGAAATGCTCCAGGGGATTACCGAAATAAAATTAAAATTTCTTGCTTATTTCCTATTACGTTTTCAAATTATGTCTATTTCCAATGTATCTCTCATAAATACCACATAATCCAAAATGTAATTACAAATTTTATAACAATTTATAACATATTTTCAAAGTGATATGAATGGATATTATTATTCAATATTATTTTTGGTCAACTTTTAGGAAATGTTCGACAATTTCAATTAAATTTTTAACTTCAGACAACTTTTAAATATATTTATTTTCTATAAAAATGTTTTGAACAACTGAGTGGATTACAATAAAATTAAAAAAAAAAATGCTTATTTTTAAAACTCAATACATAAAATATTCAACAGACGGGACTGGTCCGACAATTGGGATCCTTGATTAGTATTTTGAGAACAGAATAGTATTTTTGGAGCAGTATGGATTTTTTGAGGCAGAATTAGTACTTTGGGATGGTATTTCGGGCAGTATAGTATTTCCGAGGCGGCATAGTAGTAATATCGGTAATCGATTTCTACATTTAATATCGAAAGTCGATTATCCAAAATATGATTATGATATAAGGTGTCTAACATGACCCTATCCATATGTCCAAGGCCCATGGGCGTACCAATTGCGGGTGAGTGGAATCATATATCCAATAATTGAAACAAACTTAATCTATCTGCAGAGCAAAGGCGGAGGAGGAATTTAGCATTAGGAACAAAGAAGACTTGCCGAACTCAACCCAAAGCCTGTTATCTAGTGAATAATTGGTGTGCTTATTAATCTTCAAATCTACAAAACTTGATCTTAACCAATAAAGGAATATACATAGCTTTTGAAATATTGGCCTTTAAGACCTACAAGAGACGCACATTCACATCAATGGACCGAGCTACGCATTTTAGTCAAGAATATTTTAGCTTGAATCTTTCATTTTATCTTTTTGATCATGAATACATATATATAGGATCTGACGCCTCCTTTTACAAATTGGAGCATTTTATGCTTTAGAGGTTCTAAGGACTAAAACAGGAATAAAGTTATAAAACACATCTTTCTGAAAATACATGTCACTAAATAAATCTTTAAAGCTGGACCGCAAATATTATTAAGGTAAATATAGCCAAAGAAGTGTTCCCAAGTATGAGCGACAGATAAATATTCTGGAAATATTGAATGATAACTTTGAAAGTACTTAAGATACTCTATGTAGGAATCGGAGTCATGCCCTATCGAGCGTATTTATTGGTAAGGCGTTCAGCGTTCTTGTAATTCAATAATTTTCCAAATAATTTTTCATTCATGTTCTTTATATAGGATTTCAACGAATACCATAACGAGGAAAACAAGTACACTGTTATTTAAATAACTACATAAATATTCATGTTGAAACCTCGAGCAATAACGGTTTGGTCCTTCTCTTCGCTATGCTCTCATTTAAGTCTCATTGCAGTAATGATAAACACGAGAAGAGATTAAAATTTGTCAATTTGTTGCCTTCATATGCATTCGAGTCCATCCATACGCATGTTTAACGAATGCTTTTTAAAGTCATGGGTTAATTTGTTCGTTGTTCTTTTTCTTCTCCTCTCCGCCGCCCACCACCTTTTTCACTGTCGCTCTACCGCTTCATCTTCTCACTTCATCTCTTCACCTCGTTTTGTCAACTTGCTTTACCGTTCATTCTGCAGCCCTTGTTATTATGATTCTTTTTGTTGCTTTTCCCTTTTTCTCTTTCTCTCTCTCTCTCTCTTTCACTCTCTCTTACTCTTTGCTGGCGTCATTTACCATTTGCGGTGAACACCTGCAGCGCCACCTATCGTTCGTTCAATTGTTTGCGTATCGGTTTAATTATTGCCTGCGCCCTTTTTTTTCATTGTTATGCGCGTCCGTCTGCCTGTCCGTTTGTCGGGCTGTCCGCCCCTGTCAATAGCAGTCCATCGTTTGCCCTGCTCATTTATTTATATTCACGCCCACGGCTCATTTTCATTTCGACCCGCTGGCAGTGTGGCAACTCCTCCATTCTCTCTTACACTCTGCCGCTCTCCTGATCTCACGCTCTCTTTTAATGTCAATTTTGTTGTCTCGCTCTTTACCCATACGTCCAGCATGTGTGTGTGTGTGTGTTGTGTGTGTGTGTGTGTGTGTGGGCGTAGGTGTGAGTGCGTTTGTTGTGTCTTTGTGTTTTAAATTGCTCTTCCTGTTCCCATTTACGCTCTCTCTTTCACGCGCTCACTCTCTTACTCTCCCATTGCTGTTGTTGCTCATTTTGCCGCCTTTTGTTTTTGTTGCTTTGTATAGCAAAACTGTGCGTGGCTGCAGTTATTTATGTGAGCGCGCAAAGAGGAAAATTGTGTCGTCGCTTCTTTGTGTATGTGTCTGTGTTTGTGTGTGTGTTTCTTTATTTTTTGCAGGTGAAATATTTTTAATTAAAAAATCTTTTATTTAAGCGAGTGTCAGGAAAATGTCGCTTCTCTTCACTTCGCGTTGCGTTGCGTCTCTTCTCGGCCAAAGAAAATGCATTATTTTAGTGGAGCATTTCGTCGTCTTTCGGATTATGTGGCATTAACTTATTTTTGAGCACAGCTAACAATTAAATGGCAGCGTATTAGCTGCCTCTAGACGTATATATACATATGTATACATTTATATATATATATATGTATGTGTGTCCCATGCACTGGGAACAATTAAGTTTCATTAATTTTTTTGCCTGGAATTTGGCTTGAGTTCCCGAAAAATGTTACGAGTCTATTAATATTATTCTTTTCTTTTAATATTGTCCGTTATTCTGAATAATTCTATAAAAAATATATGTCACTTTTATCGATGTCGGGAGATTTCATATTAATTTAATTAATTAGCTTAACTAAATTTCAGAGTCCGTTATTAGATTATTAGGTGAGCAACTAAGTTCTCGCTGTTTTTCGAATCATTCCCAGTACACGTAGTCGCTTTGAAATGACTTGGTGGATGAAGCAGTTTCTTCTTGCGTTTGATAAGGATCCTCATCGAGGATCGTCTCCAATTTACCGCTTTCGAAGGTTTTTGGTCATTCTTCGTTGTTTCACTTGGGACAGCGCCTCCGCAGTTTCTTTTTCAAATGTCTTGGTTAAGTTTATCACCTTTTGGATACATCGAAAACAATCACCACTGACTGCTAAAATCAACTATTGACGAACAGCGGGAACTTAGTTGCGCACCTAATAGATTGTTACATAGAGTCGATACTTGGCACTAGCATCGATATTTCATCGCAAACAAAAAAATCGATTACAGCACGCCATGTTTACTTTGTTCACATCTCTAACTCTCATTTGATTGATCATCATAATTAAACAAATTGTTAGAAATTTAATTCGGAATGTTTCTTTTAGAAACGCGATGCATAAAATAAAGTAATATATCTTCTAAACAATCGTTACTAAATTAATTAATCGATATTAATATGCACCGTATTCAATTTCCGATTGCTACGAATATATCGATATTCTGTAGTGAATCTCTTCTCTTCCGTTCTTTATGGAATAATCGAATACCAATTTCATTGCGCTCTTCTCCTTTGAGGTTTCTGAACATCTTTATCGCTTTAACTACTCGGACTATCCTTGACATATATGGTATGGTTTCTCCTTGGTGTTGCTACATTCTGTTTTATTACCTTTGATTTCATGGAACCAAATGACTTCGAATTTAATGGCTTAAACGTGTCTCAGGTATGCACCATAAACCCGGTTACTACTAATGCCAACAAACAGACAATCGCTGGCTCTAGTTGAGGTGCACCCAGACTGAGATACAATCGGACTTATTACTCCCAGTGCATGAAAAAGATGGAAGGAGTGTGTGCGTGTGTGTGTGGTATGCAAATTTTTAGTTAGTATTACTTAACAGACTGTACCTGCTCTATGTGATGCAAAATCTGTTACAGACATCACATTATTGCTATTTTCCTGTTCAAGGCAATATAACAGCGAAATCCCCGCAATTCAAAAACGGAATATGGTAATAGGGGGAAAAAATAAAAATGTTGGCACTCATTTTATTATTGCACTCACTCTCCGAGCACAACAAACGTAATAGCAAGCACTGCAGAAAGGAGAACTAACAGACAGGTGTTCTCCCCTTCGTTTTAACCATTTTTCCCAGTTGCCATATCTACGTTCCAGTTTTTAACAAGGTTAGCACAAGCACTCACACACAGAAACTCACATGCACTGAGTAGAGATCCCAAAGTTTCATTACGCTTACCGCTGTTGTTGCTGTTTTCGGTCATTTCTGTGCTTGCCGACCTGCGCTACCCTCTTTCAAAATATGGTCCTTCCCTGGTCTGGTTGTACTCCCTCTTCAGTTGTACGTACATACCATACATACCATACATACATACTCAGGGGTGATTTGGTGAAAATGGTGTCAAACGGATATGCATGTTGATTTTATTTGCACCTTGGTTTAAACGCTCGGACCCCACTTTCAATCCCTCTCTTTGATACACCTTCCATTTGCTTCGCTTTCGCCCAAAATGTGTAACGTGCAAAAGTGAATTATTCTAGTGCCAGAAGCGAGTATATTAGAATTGGCTGAAACTGTTCCACTTTCATAGAGCGACCTAATACCCGAACGTACCGACCCTACCGACCTGTCGACCTTACAGTCGAGGCCTCCTCTGCTGTTCGGTACAGTTATAAAATATGCATGTCCTGTGCGAAAATCAACGCCAGCTAATTGCGCGATTTTTATCACCTTCCTCACAGCTCGAAAGCCCCATTTGTAGGTCGAATGTAGGCGAAAAGAAAACAAAAAAAAAAAAAAATAAGTTTCTCTTTCTTTCCCTGAGTTTTCTCCTCCAGAATTCAGCATGTTCATTAATTAATTAATACAGATACAAAAGCAAGCGATTTATCTTGTGCATGCAGTAGAATAAAGTAAATGCTATTTAATTCTTCGAAAACAGAGCGATAGTAAAGTTCTATAAATCGAAAAAAAAAAAAATAAATAAAAAATAATAATAATAATTAAAAATTAAAAAAATAGAAACAGTTATGCTCATACTGTAAAATTCCGTATATAATATTGTCTACATTTTAGTTTTGACCACGTTCTGTTCTAGTGTTTATTTGAAAGCCTGAATATATTAAACTTAGAATTTCGCTCAGTGTACATTATTTATGTTGCATAGGCAACGTTGCGTATGAGTAATTTGTATCGTACGCCTCGTATACGCAATGTGAGTGTATGTAAGCGTGTGCCCTAACTAAATTTCCGTATTGGTGGCAGACAGAGAAATAAAAACGGAATTTCATTATGTGCAGAAGAAGCTACCTCGCTTACTTGGAATCCACCGTATCCCGCCATGTCCTGGTGTGCGTGGAAGTTCCTATTGGAATTGGAAACTTCATATACCAGTTGTGGGCACGTGTGCCGAGAATATGCCGGAGAATGCCGCTATATATTTATTTAGTGGCTTAATAATTGGGCACGTGATCTTATAAATATTATGACGCTACATATAAAGCCTGTAGTCGTTTTCCCACTCACTCAACCACTCACTCACTCGCCCAGTCACTCTCTCCCTCGCTCTCTCAGTCTCTTTGTCGCTATATATTTAGCACATTTTTCTTTTTATTTTGCTCTTCTGCTCCTCAGCTCCTAGTCTCGCATCTTTTCGTCATATCCGGTAGCCATTTGAGCACGTAATTGGCTTTTGGGAGTACATACAACTGGCAAATTTGTATTAAATGTAGGTACGCGTGTGTGCACAGAGCACGGAGTGGAAAGAGCGGGAGGCGACAGACGGGCGAGCGACCTGTGAGTCCCTTACAAAAAGGGGTTTATGGGCAGCTTTTATGTACTTAATGTGAACAGACAACAAGAGCACCAGACACTGTATCAACCCAGACCTGTGCCCAGACACCGGACCGGTATGTCGGGACACGACAGTGAGGATACTGCAGCAGGCAAGAGGCGACAAGGCCTGAAAGTCAGTGTGGCACGTAGGCAGAGCCAATACTAAAGGCAAAATTGAAGACGAAAAAAAAATAGATAAGGTAACTCCACCTAAACGATCTGTGCTTAACTGTACTTGTTGTTCTGATTGGAAAGTGACAAATGATGATTAAAATGGTTATGATAATAAATAAGTAGCCATAGAGTATGATATTATTACCGCAATCTACTAATATTATTGTAGGAATTTATCATAGAAGACAAAAGATAAACGTCCTTAAGGGCCTAACGACCCAAAATGGTCTATGGGACTTTGTTTAAGGATACCCAAAAAGGTCAAGCACTAAACGGAAAGTAAGTACATAACATATTATGCTAATATAAATATTTTGCTTTTAAATTTAAAAAAAAAAAGAAAACGTATTTTAGATATATATTTAAATAAAATTCAACTAGGTATTGTCCCAAGTGGTAGAAGTTAGAAGCCAAAATGATTTTTAGACCCTGTGTGCAAAGTCGATTTGTGTGTAACAGGCAGAAGGAGGCAGATCCTATAAAGTATATATATTCTTGATCAGGATGAGAAGCCGAGTCGATTGAGCCATGTCCGTATGTCTGTCTGTCTGTCCGTCCGTCTGTATGAACACCTAGATTTCGGAAACTATAAGAGCTACAGTATTCATGTTTAGCACGAACATTGCTGTATGGCCGAAGCAGATGAAGTTTGTTTTAAATTTTGGGTACCTGCCCCCACTCCCCCTCAATTGACGATTTCTGTTTTAACAAAAAATTCAAATACCAGGCGCAATTTCAAAGATTGGAAGTTGAGTTTTGGCTCATATGTTCACAATCACATTATCCACAAATATTTTTTTTAAATTTTGGATACCAGCCCCCATTTCCCCACAACTGGATACGAAAACTTCAAATCAGTATCAATCACGTGACATTGTACTCTATCGAAGAAATAATCAATTACAACGTGTTTCAGAGCTTCATAGCAGGAATGATGCACTACAATATCCAATATTGCATTGGAAAGGTCACGACGGTTATCACATTAATATACCAATAGTAGATCCACGAACAAGTAGAAGAATATATACATTTGCGAGACGCAGTTTTGAATGATGACAATGTTAATGATATCGGACGCTCAACAATATTGCCATCGTCGTATGTTGGCTGTCCGCGCCATATGAACTCAAGGCGAGAGACGTTGAAAGGCGATTTTGCATGTCAGAAATGCTGCTGAAACGCCACAAAAGAAAGTCTTTTTTGCATCGGATTGTTACTGGTGATGAAAAATGGATCTATAACGACAACCCCAAGCTCAGAAAGTCATATGCGAAACCCGGCCAACCAGCCAGTTCGACCGCAAAAACGAATATCAATGGCGCAAAGGTAATGCTCTGTATTTGAAGGAATCAGAAGGGTGTGCTGTATTATGAGCTGTTAAAATCGGGTGAAACTATCAATGGAGAACGCTACCGAAGACAGCTAATCCGTATGAAAAGAGCAATAGCCGAAAAACGCCCAGGCACGATGCAATTATTTTCCATCATGACAACGCTCGGCCCCATGTTGCCATTCCAGTTAAAAACTATTTGGAAAACAATGGATGAGAATTGTTACCCCACCCGCCTTATAGCCAAGATCTTGCCCCTTCTGATTATCATTTGTTTCGGTCGATGCAGAACGCCCTC
>JBANCZ010003836.1:0-11593 GCA_037040025.1 Sphaerogastrella javana | reverse complement strand
TCTTTGCAAAATGCAAACGTTTATGTAGCGAGGAGGCATAACTTGCAAACTACTGTGGCTAGGAAGTTGAAATTTGGCACCTAAGACTATCCTTTCGTGGCCAAACGAAGGCTCTAAGGTCATCTTGGATGAACTACTCCACCTGAACCGCTTTAGCTAAGGGGTTATTACATTTCGCACCCCCGTTTTGCCCATCTATTTTCAAATTCCGCCACCAAATTCGGTATTGGGATCAGCTCCGGATTCAGAGCAAGTGGAATATTTTTTAGAGCTGTTAGAATTTATTTGCACTTTGGTTTGAAAATATTGGTTTGGTTTTATCAGCGTAACTGAAATCAGAGATAGGGGCCATCGAGTTGTTTCAAACTTCTCCCAACAATTGCTGCTTAAGTTTGATTTACATGTGTTTACATTTGGCTGGTACACCACTTTGCCAGCTACAATGTGACAGAAATCTGCTTAAATTTGACTAAAACCGAACTGATCGGATTAAGAGCAATACAATGAAAACTTGCAACACATTTAACTATATACAGTTTTCAGTTTTAGAGTTCTTTTTTTTTCATTTTTCATTTTTCAACGTTGCACACAAATGCGACAGATTGGCTTACTCTGGTGCGGGCAACAAATGTAACAAAATACTCGAACGGCTGTTTGTTTATCCAATGTTTTTCGGTTAGATGAGCACACAACTCAAATGCGAAAACCAGGCTAGGGCATCAACAGGACCAAAAGGACGAAAGGACCAACAAAACATCTACCTATAAGAGTATCGAATGTGCATACGCATGCGAACCCTGAGCTGAAAACAAAACAACATTGCATACATGATGGCATGGTAGATGGCATGTAGTCCGTCACAGATTTCACAGATAAACCAATTCGAGCAGGGTAATGAATCGCTAAAAAGGTCGAGCTACTCGCTCGCCTTTGCACTTCTACCCGTAAAATAAAACCAACAATAACGAAAACAACAACAACAACAATAACAATAATAACTCCGTGTAGCTGCATTGCCGTAGCTAAAATGATGTTTGCTTTTGAGACAGTAGATGAAGGGGGTAAATGCAGAGGGCACTGCACGTGCATTCGCCCAAAAAAAAAATAAAAGGGTTACAATAAAAAAGGAAGGGATATGTGTGAATTTAGTATGGCGAATGTGTGTCAGGTTGGCGCTGCTAAAAAGGCGTAAAACAATCAATTCGGCAAATAAAATCAAATTCGATTTGTGAATTTTGGCAAACGGCAAATGGAACTGAAACGATAAAACGACAAATTGGCACAGTTATGGATCAGTATATGGATTATTGCTACTACATAAATGAAGCTTATAATTTATGTTACATATGTCTTGGAGGGCATTAATCCATGTCTTAGCATGTCAAGCTAATCAATCCATAAAAGAAAGAGTTTAAATAAAAGCATTAACTAAACAAAGTACAGGGAAATATATTTATAAACAAAAGTGAGAAAAATGCAGAGAATATTGCAATGGATTACAAATTCAAATAAAATAATTTCAAATAGAAATTGTATTCTTTTATTCAATTTTTTATGCATTGTTAGAATTCTCGTTTTGAATCGTAGCGACTGCTCAGCGAATCGTATATGAATCGCACCCAAAGGACCTGCACTTGACGGATTCGTATAGCCTATTTCCATTGTTATTCCTGTTGTTATTGATGTTGCTACTCCTCGCCGCACACAGGCAATTTGTTTTCATTTTGGTTTCCTTATCAACTGATAGAAATCGGCAAATTGTTTTGCCGGTTACGTCGGGGCATTAGCATAGTCATGCGAGAACGAACACCAAAGCCAAAGAGCCAAAGAGCCAAAGAGAGATGCTTCTCTGAGGGGAAGTTTGAGTGTGCTCGTAATGCCGTCATTGATCCGCCGATAGTCATCTATATAGCTGACACAACCCCGTGAAAGTACTAGATAGGACTGGCACTCTAATGATGCCCTGCCAGTGATGCTTACCACTCCCTTCTCTCGTAGTCTGTGTCTCTCTGTTGCCCTCATCTGTGTCGCAGCGCCAGTTCTTTGGAATTGTATGCAGCTTAGCAGCTCGCCCGCTGCGTATTTGCGCCTTTGTAACGCACCAGCACATCGGCACAACGGATATATCCTGGCTATAATAATGATTATTGTAAAGATAAATCCCAACACCTTCAACAAAGCTGCACAAATGACAAACGCCAGGCCATTCCAGGGGCTTATGGCTCTGAAAATATTGGCATTTGCCTCTGAGATGTTGTTGCATTCCATGGTGCTGCATCTTGTAGAGGTCGTGTCACCCTTCTTCTGCTGCCGATTGTAACGGAAAATCAGTCAGTCAGTCAGTGAGTTATTCAGTCAGTTCAGCGAGTGTATTCAGTTATTCAGTTGCAATGGGTTTTTCTCTTTTTTATTTCGACTCTTGCCGGTTCATTCAACTAAATAATTTGAGTGGCATTCATGCAGGTCCACTTCCACTTGGCTCAGGTTTCACAAATGTCGGCTGCTGCTGCTCTAGCTCTAGCTATAACTGTTGTTGTTCCTGCTCTTGTTGCTGTTGTTGTTGTTGTTGTTGTTGTGTTTTTGGTACATTCGTTTTGTACTCGTAATTCTGTGGCAGGTGACGGGCAATCTTTCCATTGTTCCAACTCACCCCATGTCGAGTTGTAAGGGCGCAAAAATGCCCCCTACAATAAACAAGCTGCACACGCACACACACACACACACACATATATACACACTCATACACATACACATACGCGCACATTTATACAGGGTATATACCATTCATTTAATGTGCAGTGCAATATACAATATTTATTTGAATTTAAGTCTTTTGTTCGAAATCCGAAATCTGCAGCTCAGAACAGCTCAGGGTTGTTTGCTTTTGCTACCAGTCAGCATCAACTATAGTTGCTTTGACTTTTCCAATACCCTATACCCAATTTTCCCTGCTCGTTACAATTTTTCGCAACTTTTGCAATTTTTCCAATTATTTAACGGTTATTTTTGTGTTCTCGTTTTGGTCAACTTTATTAGCAAAAAATATATATATATATATATAGTTAATTCGTAATAGTTTACAATATGCATTAACTTATCACTTAGATCTGACTGAATAAAATGACTAGCCCTGATTTAACTTGTATCGCATTGCAATGTTAGAACTAAACTAAAGCAATTTTAGTCGGACTGACTGATTGCCATATTAGCTAAGTTGTACAAACTAAACTTAGTTTTTGCATATGACAAAGGTACTTGGATGCACTGACTAATTTTAAACGGACAATCGAACTTAGTTTAAAGCAGACTCTGAGAACAAAGTGTACAAAGCAAAATTCTAAATTTTATATTAATATATAATTAGTGACTAAATTTATGCTGCACGCTTTGTTGTCAGAGTCAGCGCTGCAGTTGTACAAATAAGAAACGCAGCCATACATGCCAATTGGCCTGACAATGTAGTGATTTTGGCATGGGTTTTGTCATTTGTAGAACTGCAGCATTTAATTGTTTACTAAGCCTAAGCTTAAGCTCAACTAAATGTGCTTGATACGTGGGAAAACTATGCGAAGCTGGGCTACGCAAGTCACTTTAGTTGCTCTCACTAAAGTGAGTCACGAGCGCAGCTGTGTGTTGATAATTTCCCAGGTGTCAGTGCCTGGATTTGGCGCACATTCGTCGAGCATATCACCCAGAGTAGTTAGACACCTTGGTTGGCCCTCGAGAAACTATGCTATACCTGATGTGCAAACTGTTTGTAATGGAGTTGCTGCTGCTGCTGCTGCTGCTGTTGCTGTGGTTGGGATTGCTGTGGCTGATGTGGCTCCTCCTGGTAGTCCTTCCATGGCGGCGTTTGCGTGTAGAAGCTGCTCTGTTGATGTAGTCCGGGATCGGGCATTGACAGTGCAGCCCCAGTGGCCGCTGCCTCAAAGCTGTTGCGGAACAGCTCGTATTTCTCCTGGGAAAAGTGCGTTGGTGTTGCTAAATCTGGATGAAGCTGTGGCTGTTGCTGCTGCTGTGTTTGTTGCTGCTGGTGCTGTTGTTGTTGCTGCTGTTGCTGCTGGTAGTAGCGCATGCTGCTGCCAAAGTCAAAGCCAGGTGGCTGCCCCGACTGATAATCCACTGCAGGATGTGGCTGATAATGCATTCCCTGCGCCTGCTGCTGCTGTGAATGTGGATGTGGATGTGGATGCGTCATATAAGGAAAGATGCGTCCACTGCCGAACATGGGATATGGCTGTGGATTCACAAAGAGCGCATCAAACAACTCCTTGGTGATTCGTTCACCGCTCAGCGTAAAGTTCTGCAGCTTCTCCAAATCGAGATTAATTGTGCCGCCGCTCTCGAGCACCTGCTCCAGCGCAAAGATGTAGTTGTGCGCAAAGCGTAGTATCTCAATCTTGGTCAGCTTAGTCTCCTCCGGCAGCGAGGGCAGTGTGACACGTAGACGCTCCAGCGCATCGTTGAGCGTGTGCATGCGATTGCGCTCCCGATCGTTGGCCTTCATGCGACGGAACTTCTTGATGCGAACCACCTGCAGCGGACTGCGCGACCGTGTCACTCTGTTCTTGCCGACGGCATATTTGCGCTTGGGACGCGGCGCATTCGGATCCTCCGGCGACTTTACGGGAGTACTAGTCAGCGCGGGCTCAAAGGTCGCAGCACGACTATTCAGATGCTCGACTAGAGTGCGACCGCTGCGTGAGCTGTGATTGCTGCTGGTATCGAGCAAACCCACAAAGCCTCCGGCTGTGGCTGGCGGCGAGTGCAGCGGCAAATCCCAGCCGCCGGCATAGCCCAAAGATGCTTGAGCTGTGGCTGGTGGCGTAGCACTGACATTGCCATTATTGTGGGCATGGTTGTAGTGCTCGTCAAAGTCCAGACGACGACGTGAGCTGGCGTTGGCATCCGTTTCGAAGCTCTTCTCGTAGCCACTATCGAATGAGGCATCATCATCATCATCCTCATCGAACTCAAACGATTGCGATGGATTGTAGGCGTTATAGGCGTTACAGGCGGACATGGTGAGCACGAAAGTTTTACTTTTTTCCTAAATGTTAGCCTCACGCATTTTCTATCGTAGCCGTATTCCGTTCGTGTGTGTGTGTGTGTGTATGTGTGCGTTTTTGTTGTTGTTATGTTGCCTTAACCGTTTCGCGTGCCCGCACCAACTAAAAGCTGAACAGGAGTGCGCGACGGTTTTATTTCCATTGCCTGGCCATTAGTGTGCGCAAGCTGTAGCGACGTAAACGTAGACACAGACGTAAACGCAGAGCTGCTGCTGCTGCTGCTGTTGTTGCTGCTGCTGCTGCTGTCGGGCTGCCCAGTAAGCCCGCTGATTTAGGCGGCAACAACCCTCGGCGCATTGTCGTCGGTCGCGACGATGGCGGCGCCATGGCACAAATCCCAAAAGATATGCGCGCCGTGATTGTAGCTCGTTCTCGCCTGCCTGGGGGTTGCTTTTACCCATGCATACATACACACATACACACACACACGCACACACACACACACACATGCTTAGTCTGCTGTGAGTGTGTATAGCTACCACTGCCAGTTAAAAAACGAGCATTTTTTACGCCTTGCTAACGCCGCAATATGTAAACCAATCGGAAGGATGTACGTCTGTCTGTCCAACTATCTGTCTGGCAGAGGATCAGCTAGGCTGACGCACACAACCACACATAACTAGAGTTCAAAGTGGCTGCGGCAGTTGGGTGTTATCAGTTGCTTTTGTCACAACATTGAACTTGTGCCACTTCATTTGAATTGCAACTCTTTTTTTTTTGTTGTTGTATGGTAATTCATTTATATATTTGTTGTTGCTGTTATTTTTGCAAGTAAACCACAGTAATCATAACGGGCTTAAGCCTGTCGCTAAGTGAATTACCGCCACGTGGCGTAACACTTCCACCAGACGCAACATGTGAAGCACCCGCTCCTTAGGCCCACACTCTGGCACGTGCCTGCAAATTTCGCGGGCTTGAGCTTGTGGCTTTTCTTTACCTCATTCGCATTTCCCAGCTGCTCAAGTGGCTGCATGTGCCGCTGCTGGCTTTGTGCTCCAGAGACACAGCCAACCACATGGGTTGGAGTGTGCGGCACGTGCTGCGTGTGGCTTTGTTATGATATGTTATATGCTCTAATTTGCGATTAAATTGCCGACACGAGTTAACACTCGGCGAATTGAAAACGTTTTGACACTAAAAGGATGCGCATAGCAGGCTAATCGGCTAATATTAGTACATTTACTAATACCTACTACTTCAAAGAGAGTTGTTCCACAACGTTTGTTCACGTGATGTGATGAATACACTCACATTTACTGAGAGCGATTTCTCAGCTGCGCCATCGACTCTGCATTCTCTTCTATTCTGTTTTGGTCCGACTTTTCATTCGCTAAGGAAGTATTTTTTAGTGTTTAACGTTTTAGTATAGTTTAAACTGAGCAATAAACATAAACAACTTATAGAAGTGTAACCTTTAATTATATTTATATTTAATTCAACGAATATTGTGCATATATTCTATTATATTTAAGTTATAAATCGATAAATGGCAATATTTGTACATAAGCATTTAAATTTCATTTACAATCTGAAGAAGTTTTTTACAACTTAGTATATTTAAATCCCGTATGAAGCCTATATATAACATTAACTATTTGCAAAAAAATTATATTAAGGGCTCTGTGAACTTGGTTCGATCTTAATCAGTGTCCATTAAAGGGTTATTATAACGACAATGCCATCAAAATTCACACCATGCGACACGTGTCCGGGTATCAGTTCAAGTGGCAGCGCCTGATCGCTCGCGTGTGGCTAATTGAGATTTTTTTATGTGTGCATAATGCGCATCAATTATGCAGTTAATTGAAGTGTGGGAAGCGATACGTCTGAAGAAATACAAAAAATATTTTACAAAAAAATGGAAGCGGGTTTTTATCAATATTTATTGACAAGTCTAACGCTCCAGGGCAGAGTATACTGAAAACCCATGCAGTCCATGTAGTTATCCTGAATCACTCGTATTTGTATGTATGTGTGTGTGTGTGTGTATAATTTCATCAAAGTCCGAGCTAAAGCAAATACATAAATACGCATCGAGAAAAATATGCCTCAGGCTAATTGCATTCTAACAAGCGACGCAAATTCAATTTTCCAGGCTGCTTGTGTACCCAATTCCCTTTTCTGTATATGTGTGCGTGTGTGAGTGTGTGTGTGTGTGTGCAACCCTGACTGCATTCGTTCCACGCACGTAGTCCTAGCTCAAATATTGTAACTGCTTACGCTCAGCCCTCGTATAAACGAAACAAATGCTTGCCCTTTCCTTAGAATGGCACCACTTCCTCTTCATAGAGTGGATCCAAGTCGAGAGGCAGCATCTGCGGTGGATAGCGACTAACATTCACTGCCACTGGCTGTGGCGCTGGCGTTGGTGAGGCCACCGATGGCAGCGAGTCAGATGAGAGCTCGATGATATCCGTGTCGGCTGTAATATGTTTCACTTTTTGCACCTTTGCTGGTTTGATTTTGTGTTTTGTATGAATGAACTTGGGGCCACGTCGTCGTTGCCGCGACATAGACGAACGTGCTGCATCCTCTTGATCTGTTGAGTTGGACGAGGAATCGGAGGTAACGTGTTTGAAAGCTCTCAAATACTTGAAACGCGCTTTGGTTGCCAAGAACCGCTTGGAAGGTGCTGGTGTATCTGATGTTATATGTACAAATTGCTGTTGCTCCGATGTGGACGTTGATGTTGTGCTATCTTCGGTGGGTGGATGACTGCGCTTGCCTTTTGACCGAATGTGGTGCTTGACTTTCTCCCGATAGAAGTCTACAAGATTGGTGCGCTTTACACGCACACGAACACCGCGTAATTTCTCAATGACATTGGGCGTGAGTTTCTCCAGACATACTGCAACCGGGCGTGTTAGACATTCCTGTATGAGACGCTGATTCGTTTCAAGCACGTTTGCGGGACGATAAGACGCACTTGGGGTTTCTATTTCGGTTTTTATACGTTTACATTTGGTTTCGATTACTTCTTCTTCATTTGATTGGCTCAGTACTGGTTCGGTATCCGTTTCTACTTCAGTTGCTGTTAAGGTTTCGACCTCCGATTTTACTTCAGTTAGATTCGCGGTCTCTTCTTCCGATTTCGCATCGCCGTCTGTGACTGCCACTTTGTTGTGGCTTTCCTGCATCGTTTGGATGACCTTCTTATTGGGCTGCAACACTTCTGTCGCCAAGGTTATATCAGATGTACGGATTGGCGGGGGTGTTAACTCTTTACTTACTCCGACTGCTTCGTCTTCTTCATCAAAATCGTTAGCATCAGGTTGAACCATGGTGGACGTTCCAGAACTATCCATTTCGCTGTCGCACCGGCTGCCATAGCTCTCATTTACTGCAATTTTCTTTTGCCTCAAATTTTGCAAACCCTGAAACTTGCTCAGCAATGAGTTACTTTCCATTAACTGATTATTGTTATCTACGCTCATCAACTCATCCTTTTCAAAATTCCAAATATCTGAAAAGGCTTTGAAGCCGGTCGTTTCATTGTTGTACTTAGCCTGTGCTTCTAAAATCTCGCAAAGCGAACGCTTATGCTCGTTCGATTCTTCTGCCTGTACTGCATCTGCTTGCAGCTCCGTTTCGTTTGTAGTCTGTGGTTCCTTCGGTGTTGCAACATCCTGCGCAACCTCTGTGGGAGCAGTTGAGGCAGCAGTTGTATTTGTCGGCGAGCGGCGACCGCTACGCATTGCTCTATCCATGTCAATGATGATTGCATTGGCTACCATGGCGGCAGCACGAGTGCGTCGTCCAGTTCCTGTATAATATGCTTCGGATTCATCGGATGCCTGATCCTCCTCTTCATCTTCCGTGGCAACTACAGATTACATAATAATATATTTAAATACAGACACAATTACAGATCAAATACTACTTACCTTCGTCATAAAATTTACGTGCTGAAAGCCGTTTGCGTTTTCTTTCCTGCTCGGCTTTCTCGCGTGCTGCTTTCTTAATAGCTTCCTCATCCTCTTCTTCTTCGCTGGATTCTTCGTCTTCCGCTGCATTGGCTGCATTCTCGTATCCCTCTTCGATGCTACCATAGTCGATCTGCGGCCTGTTTTTGTATTTGGCATAATCAATTTTCAAATATTTAAGCGTATCGTTGGCCTCGGCCATATTGAGTGCCACGAATTTCCGCTTTAGATCAGCGTTCTTCAGCAAAGCACTGCAACGTTCATGTAATGTGTTCCACTCGAGTGCCCAGGAATAGCGTTTGTTGCGCGGCTGAAATGCTACAGTCAGCAGATCCTTTAGTATACTTCGTGGTAGTCGCAGAGCTTGTAGCGCTCTATAGATGGGATCATAGTCAGCCACGGGCGCATTGTGATTTGTTATGGAAACAATTTCATCGACGTCAATCGTAGAACTTAATAGTTCATATTTAACATGTTCTAATTTTTCGTTTTTGGTGGCTGTTTTGCTGCTGTTTACGTCGTCATGATCCTTGTTTTTCTTTTTAATGCGGGAACAACGTTTCACCTCATTGTAATTGTTGCGTGTGGGATGCAGATAGAATGCAGTCAGCCAAAACTCGGCCTCCATGAAACCATGATCAGTAAATACTCTCGCCAAATCGGAATAGTTGTCGGAGAGTTTACACTCTAGATTAAGCATAAAGGCAGTGGTCAGGCCTGGGTGATAGCGCCAAATTTCGATGGTATTTAGCTGTTGTCCAATTATCTTTAGCAACAAGGCAATCTTAGCGAATTGCCAGCCTCGAAAGCTCTGTAGAAAAACATCAAATATTATAATCATTGGTCAGTCGATGTCTTAAAGCTAAATACTTACACGTTGAGCTAACAATTCATATACAAACTTCAACACTTCCTCATTGTTTGGCACATTTTGAAATACTGGGTCTATTTGTCTATCTAACTCTTCATCCACATCCAGCACTGGTTTCTCATCATCGTCACAGTTCTTGTAGTTACCAATGTTGCCGGCGCGATTACCTTTACATATCTGCTGCTGATAGTTCAGTTTTAAATTGACAGTATGTGGCATTGCGTGACTGTTGCGCTGCAATTCCAGCTTATGCAGTTCATTGAGCAAGAACTGCTCGCTGTTCTCGCGCTCTTGCACATAGCGATTCATTAGCACCTTGAAATGCGGCATGTGCGTCATAAAGTCATGCTCATTGAGTGCCATCAATTCCAGCAGCTGATTGCCTAACACGTAGCTGGTATACGCCTGAAGCATCACTGCAAATGGGGTGATCAAGCTCAAGTCAAATTTCTTAAATACAATGCGTTCAAAGAAACCATCCTTGCCCAGACCCAGTCTCACGCACACTTGCGCAATCAGTCTGGCTGGAGTGTATTCCGCGGCAGTCGGCGTCTCCTGCATGCTTTGCGCGTAAAATCGAATGTTGTACATCTGAAAAGCACACAAACAGTTTAGTATTTATAATACAACTGGTAACACTAGTTACGTACCATATTATCTATGACGTAGCCGCGATTATCATCGGCTACAAATACAGTGAGCAGATATAGATGTGCTACCAAAACGATGGCTGCTTGTTCCCTTTGCAAGCTCTCACAGCTGGCACCAGCATTACTCTTTAACCAGGCGGCGAGCACGCGCAGTGAAAGCTGCTTAACGGCTTCCCAGCTGCCAGAATCGAAGAGCTTGGTCAGACGCAGTAATATCAAATGTAAGCGCTCCTGCATGAGAAATGAGACATCTGTAATACACAAAGAGCATGAATTAGCTTTAATATAATTAAATACACTTGTGTATGTGTGAGTACCATCTGGAGTAGCTGGTGGCACGACATGCTCAATTATATGATGCTTGTTTTTGATCAAGTTTCCAAAGAGTTGCTGCAGGTAGGGTACACGCCAGGGGCTGAATTGCAAATTCAACATATACTGCCAGTCTATATCACAGAGGCCCTTAATCCTTTTGAAAGTTGTAGATCCCTTGCTCAGGTAGTACAACAATATGCGCCGCAGATTATCAGAGCAGCTCATCCATTCCTGGCTGAACCACAAATGCAGCGTATGATGGGCCAGTACCTCGGACACATAGCTGAGTTCCTGTGATATGCAATCTCGACGGTGCAGCTGGCATGCATGCCAGCCGTAGATTAATTGCAGCAGCCGGTCATCACCAATCAGCTGATATACATCCACATCACTATGCGCCGTATAATAAACAAACATTTTCTGTAACAAACGAAGAGTTTTAGACTGGCATTGAGAGTGATTCCAATTGTACTCACTGCGTTGAACTCATCGTATTTGAATTGTGAGGCACACTTGAGGAACTTCTCCTCATCATGTAGCTTTGGCAGTATGATTTCCATCATTCGCCTTATCTATTTAAACACTGTAATAAACATAAACCAGAAACATAACAACGATTTTTCAGCCGGCTATATACACAATTAGTGATGTGCATCGTGTGTTCCAATGCATTGTTGCATTCAATTAATCGATAACAATGTGCCGTGCATAGCTACGAGCTTTTGTCATGCTGTGCCGACTCACAAATTGGCGCCATTTTTAAAC
>JBANCZ010003835.1:0-11595 GCA_037040025.1 Sphaerogastrella javana | reverse complement strand
CTGCTTGCACTTGTCAACAAACAATTTGAGTCTAAAATGTCAGCGAACTTCATGACGGACAACAAACGAGCAAAAAACGCGGGGGAAAGCAGCTCGAATGTTGACTCATGGGTCACAAACGAAAGAGACAGAACAAGGGAGAGCGAGAGAGACAGAAAGTGAGTGATATCGAAAAAAAAAAATGTTAAACGCTGAGTCCCAACAAATGGAAAACTAAACATGTAGCTTGTCAGGCAGCCAAAAGCCAGGCCAAGCCAGCAATCAATCAAAAGGCCTCCCGAAAACAAAACAAAAAAATACTGTACACTGCAACAAAAAAAAAAAAAAACAACAAACAGCATAAACAAAACAAGTTTTCTTTTTGCTGTCTCGGCTGGACATGGCTAGCAGACAGCGCGACAGGCAGAGGGACAAAGGGACAGAAAAACGGACCGGAGCGTAAGGCAGAGGGTTAGAGTGTGGTCTGAGTGGCTGTGACTGCGGCTATGACTGTGGCAACTGTGTCTCTCCCTCTCCCTCTTTCTCTCCCTCTTCCACTCCCTCTCCCTCTTTCTCTCCCTCTTCCACTCCCTCTCTCTCTTTCTCTTCGAGTGTGTGTTGAATGTGGCATGCAGCTGACCTTACAACAAGCCCTGCTGCTGCTGTTGCTGCTTTACTTTGCTTTGCTTGGCTTGCATGCATCGCTGCGTGGAACCCCAGCAAATCTGTAGTTATATATACTGCACTATACTATATATACTATAGTCTAAACATATATATATCTGGCTATCTATCTGCATACAGTGAGAAAAATTGCACAACAATAAGAATTAATTTAGTTAAAGCAAAAATATTTCAACGACGGAAGTTTTCGCCGTAGTTGCTACTGCTACTGCAACGTCAGCTTCAGTGTCAGATTCTGCCCCACAAGCAAAATGTGTATGATTACAGTATTGTGGCTGCGACGTTGTACGTCCACTTCCTGTAGCCACTGTTACTTTTGCTGCTGCTGAGGCTACACTCATTCGTTCTATGAGATGCCAAACAGTTGATGGACTGTCGTCGCTTCTGACTGCTGTTTCCTACTGCTTGGTTATGCCAGTCATGACTGGCTATATACATCACACACACACACACTGATACACACACACATACACACACAGATACTTACAATAGTGGCTGTAGTTGTTACTGTTCTTGCTTTTGCTGTTGTTGTTGTTTTTGGCAACAAAAAAGTTTCAGTTTAGTTACCTCAATGATTTGGCAGCTTTGCCAGCAAATGATGTTGTTCGCTTTTTATAGACAGACAATAACATCAGCAGCAGCAGCAGTAGAAGAAGCAGCAGCAACAGCAGCAGCAGCAGCAGCAGCAGCAACATCAAGAAGAAACCACAAACTCAGCTCGAACTGTTGATTGGACTTTTCGTTTAGTTTGAAGAGCGTTAGTAAAACTCCTAGCGGCACTTCTTCTTCTTCTTCTTGCCCCAACGTTTGCTTTTTATACAATTTCCGTTAGATATATATATATATAGCGTCATGGTGTATATATAGCGAAAAATGCTATATTTAGTAGCTGAGCCTACCCTGGGCCTAGGCAAAGTCAAGTGCAGCAAACTTTGGCGTTGCCTGCAGCTTATGAAGCAGCCCCTAAAGCATTTCCGAGCCAAAGATTCTTTGGAGAGGGAGAAACGAAAGCAGCAGCAACAACAACAACAGCAGCAGCAACAACAATAACAAAAGCGCTTGAAAACTTGGCATTTATTAAATAAATATTTGATGAAAGAAAAACTTCCATTTTTTTTTTGCTTATGCAAATGAAAATGCTGGCATGCGTGTGCACACACACACACATACAGAGTACAACTTCCTGTAAAGCGGGGGCGAATAGTCTCATTGTTAAGAGAGGGAGAGATTGGAGTAGTGGGGGCTTGAATTGGGCGGGGGGAGGTGGGTGGCTGTCAGCATTTCCTTCACCAGAGTTCAGAGTGCAGCAAAAGCAGAGTTGCATGCTACAAGCGCAAGCGCTGCATATTTGAGATTTTTTTTTGATGACTTGAGGCAAGGCAAGAACTTGCCACAAAAAAAGGGCAAACACAGCAAATATTGTACCATGACATACATATATATAGCCATGTGGCACAGCTTTGGGGCTATCATAGTTAATGTAACCTGTAATTTTGTTAGGTTTGAACGTGCCACAAACAGTAGAGCCAAAATGCTTTAGAGGGGGCGGGGCAGCATCAGCCACTTCCTGGATGCACACAATGTTGTGGGGGTTCAGCTACGGCCACAGCTGAGATACAAAAGATGCAGTGGTCAATGACAATGGGAATGGCCAGCTATCAGCAAGGAGAGAAGAAGAAGTAACTCCTACAGCTGCAGGAGATTCATATATTTATTTGCTTATAGAAATAAAATGATAATTTATGAGCAGATCTATACAATATGCAGTAAACACAATGCACAAAGTGAAAGCTGCAATGGCCAAAGCCAAACAAAACCGAACAAAAAATAATCAAAAGTCTCCTAGGAAATTGGAAAGTGCAAAAAAAAAAAATAAACATTTTTGCAAATAGTTAAAAAAAAGCAACAATAGCAACAAAAGCAAGAAAACAGTGTGCACACTCCATCATACTTATGTTTATCTTTTGGAATTGCAATTAAATGATTTTCCCCCAGTTCGTGCTGGCCCAGGTGTGCCACGCCTTTATCTGCTGCAATTGGAACTGCGCTACTGCAGATACTCTTGTTCCCAGCTGTGTGTATAAGGTGTTTCGCTTTGGGCCCCCAGCTGCGTTGCACTCACAATTTTTTCGGTGTATTTATCTATGGGAATTGCATTACTTTTGCTCACTTTTTGGCTACAATTTCATGCTGTTGCTGCTTTTCGTTATCTTCTAGCTGTTTGTCATGCTTAAACTTGGAGCAACGCACGCAGCTGTAGCTTGAGTTATTTTCTGTATCTGTGGATACCCTATCTTAGTTTATATTATATGATTGTACTTTATTTTATGGCTTCTTTGTATCTTACACTGTCAGTCATATAGGCTGCGTATCTTAACTTTTGCCAACAGACTCATGTTCGAACTATCCATAAATCATGCTCCCAGAAAAAGCAGTAATTTTATCAATTGAAAGCTTTTACTTTGCTCAATTGCTACTTCATTGATATGCTACTTACTTTGGCGCCTGTCATACCCTCCTTTTGCTCCATGTGCTGGGCATAAAGTTCAGTATTTTGCCAGCAAAAACACCATGGACAGCTCGTACTTCTTATCAGCTTAACAAGCAACGTGCAGCGTGCACACAGTGCCTGCAAAAAGTATGCTGGCAATGGCCAGAGGCCAACAAACTCACAGACTCACAAAAGTCTAGAAGAACTCTCTTAATTTTCTGCTAGAAGCACTAGAATGAGCAATTAATTTGTATGCAACTAATGAACTGTAAATGTTCAATTGCAGCTGCAGCTGCTGCATCTAATCAACTCAATCATTGCTGCTGCTGCTGCTGTTGCTGCAGTGTTATGACGATTGCTTGAAAAACACACCCCCCCCCCTCCCCTGGACTAACCATAACTTCGATTCATTCAACTGTCGAATGGGGCAAGGCCAGTGCGGCCGCATTCTGAGCATAGTTATGCTAGTGGTCGCTGTGGAAAACCAACTGCAAATGCTGCCCAAATTAGATATGGGCTATCACATACCCTGTAAACATATAGTAGAAATATCTATTAAGAATGAGTAGATATGTCTATACGAAAATTACAAATGTATCTATGAATTTCTCTCTCTCTCTCTCTCTCTCTCTCTCTCTCTCTCTCTCTCTATTTACTATAAAAATAATACACCAATTCAATATATTTCTAATTTTCTCTCTTTACAGACTACATGCTTGTTGATCTTAATCTGCTCATTATTTTGAGTATACAGGGTATACAGAATGGGGTAGAGCAGGCTCAATTGCAGCGGGGCGCGAGAGCGAGCGACAAAACTTTGGGTATGCGAGTTCCAGATGCTGCACTAATTTTCTGAAATTTTCTTTTGCCAGGCCATGCAACAAAACAACAACAACAAGAACAGCGAGAGGGAGGAGGAGGTGCATCATAACTACAACAAGAACAAGAACAAGAACAAGAACAACAAGAAGACTTCACTCTGGCATAAATTAGAAAATTCTTCATGCTGCCGACGCTGGCAAAAGCTGATGACTACAATGATAATTCTGCTGATGCTGATGCAGATGATGATGATGTTGATGATGATGATGATAATGATGTTGATGATGATTAGAATAGGCATAGCACAATAATTTTATGCTCTGCAGCATTTGCACATGCCCCACGCTGTTGCACATACAAACACGCTTCTCCCTCTCTATAGCTCTTGTCTCCCTCTCTCTCTCTCTCTCTCTCTCTCTCTTTCTCTCTCTCTCTCTCTCTCGCTGTCTCACTCTGCCACTGAAATTATGTTTTCATGTTCTACATAACTTCGACTTGAAAAAAAGTCCGACTGTGTGGCTTTTGTTTTTGCTGCTGCAGCAGCTGCCTTGTATCTGTCTCTCCATGCTGCACTCACTCATAAAATAGTTTACAATACTTGCGCCTTCTGCACATCCCCCCCACACACACACACACACGCGCACGCACAATCATGTATGCATGTGTACATATTTATGTATGTGTGGTCATATGTTAGCGCCCAGACGTCGTCGTAGCCGTCATATGCATATGCAACGCTCTCATATTTATCTGGCACAAGTTCTTCTAGGGTTTCCGACTTTTTCCGCAGCGCCCACTTTATGAAATTTATGCCATTAACTGGGACATATGCTAGAGCATAGAGCATGCTGCTGCTTTCTCTCTGTCCCCCTATCTCTGGCTCATTCTCTCACTCGAACTTCTCCCACTACTCTGACTCTAATTGGTCACTCACATTCAGTCAGTTCAAGTCTTAAGTCTTCAAGAATTCAAGTCTTGGGCATGTGTTGCTGCCATTTCAAATCCCACACAGCGTGGGTTGCACTTTTGGTTTGTCATCGCGTTGTAGTTGTAGTTGTTGCTGCTGCTGCTGCTGCTGCTGCCTTCTGTTGCGCCTTTTATGGTGGCAAGTGGCAGGCAGGCAGGCAGTCAGCATTCAGCTAAATTACTTTTGATTGTTCTTAAATGCTTAACATTTGTGCAAAAGAGAGCACCAACACAACAGAGACAGAGACAGACAGAGAAAGATTGAATGCGAGGGAGTAAGGGAGCGAGTGTGGGTGTGGGAGAGGCATCAACACTAAACGAAAATGTCAGTCGACATTGGAATGTGTTTACTTTGGCCTTTTCAATCCAAACAACATCTTCAGCTATAAAAGAAAAAGAATTACAACCATAGCATTGCTTCCAGCTACATATAAATATCTAGAAACTGTTAACATAACCTTAACATAAAACGGATTACATTCTCTTTCATGATGATCCTTCTACTAACAACAGACTGAACTACAAACAGGACAGCGCATAAAGTGTGCAGTGTTAAACTTATTGTTATATTATGTTAACAGGCTGCAATTAACAGTCTGTTAAGCATAACTGACAGTCACCAAATCGTGCTTGAATCCATGTAATTGTGTAATACACAATGCATTTAATCTTGGGCGTAGTCGTGTTAACAATGCTGTTTTATTTTATATTTGTTGTTGTTGTTGTTGCGGATTTAAATTAAAGACTCTTGTTTAGTATTCCGACAGCTAAAATCTGCTGTTAAATATTTAATTTGTGTCTTAACAACCACAAACACAGTCACAGCTACAGCTACAGATACACATACAGATAGAGATACAGATACAACTACAGATAGAGATACAGATACATTTACAGATACAGATGTAGATATAGATGCACATACACATACATATACACATACACATGTATGCTCAAACAATTTGCAACTGTCAGTCAGTCAGCTGGGAGCGTCGACAACAAGCCTCGACGCTGGCAGAACTCTGGGAGGAGGGGCTCAACCACAAAATATAAAAAAAATAAAAAATGTACGAAAAGAAAAACAAATGAAACAATTGCAGATACCCCAGGACAGAATACGCGTCATATGCATGCGATTAATTTAAATAATTGAAAGCTACACGCAGCCTCACACACACACGCACACACACACACACACACACACATACATAGATACATACAGCTGCAGATACATAGATACATTTCATACACAGCTATAAAGATAGAGCTGAAAGGCAAACAGACAGCTAAAACTTGCTCTAAATTAATAAATTCGCATTCGTTATAGAGCGTAGCGTTGCCCTGCCAGCTTTGCCTGCAGAAATGGAAATGGAGCAGGAGAAGGAGTGGAGGCGGGAGAAGGAAATGGTAAATGTAGCCTGAAATGAAACTGAAGTTGTGAGTTTTGCCAGAGGATGCGCAGCGCCCAGTATTTGCCCAGTGTGACCGCGCAGAGTCACAGGGCGTGGCTCGCCAAGTATAAAGCGAGGCAGCAGCATGTTGAAGTCGGAGCTGTGAGCTCTTTAAATAAATGGGGAGTGTGAAGTTGATAAATGCTGAAGCGTGACAACATCAAATGCCAAAGAACCCCAAGAAGACCAGGAACTTTATGCAAATGCCATGCAAGTTATGCAAACAATTATTTTGCAAAAGATACAACATACTTTATTCATCTTTTTGCATTTTAACTGCTCCAAACTGATTGCTGCAGCTAATTAACGACTTTAAACCTATTTCGAGTAACTGTACACATTCATTAAACACTCGTAACGAAATACTCTAAATATATTCGAAATATTTCAAATATTTTCCACACTTTCTCGCAGAGGTTACACGCAAAATTATACGTCACAGTGTCGTTAAAGTCTGCGCATATGCAAATGAGTGTTTGTGAATGTCTGAATGAATCAATGAATAGCCAAAGCAGCAAACTACCAACTAAATTTACACAACAAACGCCAAACGTAACGGGTATGAAGTCAAGCGCCAAAGCAGAGAGATAAAAAGAGTAAGACAGATCGAGGATGGTTTAAAAGCAGAGAGAGAAAGAGAGAGATAGAGGGAGTGAGATAGAGGGAGTGAGAGAGAGAGAAAGAGAGAGCGTTAAGTGAGTAGCTAACAGCATCCGCAATTCTCTTTCAATTGGCTTTCGCCTCGTAAAACGGGAAAATGTGGAAAAACTATGCAAGCGAAATGCATTTTACTCGTGCCAAAGTTGGAGGGAATTTTCTTTTCGCCAAAGCCGTAAATCTGGTTTAGATTTTCATTGCCTCAGCCAAAAACAAAAACAAAAACCAAAAACGAAATAGAAAAACAGGTGAAAAGTGCCCGCAAATTTGCAGCTATTCGTTAGGCTCCTCTCTTTCACTCTTTCTCTCTCTCTCTCTCTCTCTCCCTTTTGTATAGCATATTCTGTTTAATCCAGTTTCATTTAATTTTCTGAGCACAATCAATTGGCATATTAAATTTATAGGATTTAGTACAACTTGACTGATTTATTTATATTTAATTCGAATAAAAAAAATTTAACTATTACCACTTTCAGTCGCTGTATCTTTTTACAATCTTCTGTGGAATTGCCGCCATCGTTGTCAGCGGCTTTGCGGTTGATAAAACCGCAAAAAACAAAATGAAACGAAACTAAAATAAAAAAGCGATATCGACGCCAAAGATACACACAAGATACGCAGTTAGAGATACAGCTGAGATACAACAGATACGACGAGATACATCGCCATACAACAAAAGATACATTCGAAAATAGCTAAGCAAACTCTAAGAGTGATGAGATACGATACTATACGATGCGATGCGATGAGACGCGAAATTCTACGTAACGTATTGTTGTATAATATGAAGGTCAACTAGAGATTCAACTAGCAGCTATAGACGGAGCGGAGACTCTAAAGGAGATGAAGACGAGGGGGTAAATGAGAGGGAAACTATGATGGAGAAGATAACTGAGTACTGAATGGAAGGAAAGTGCAATAGGGAGAGAGATTGTAGTTGGAGATGGAAGCAGCGAAAGCAGACTAAGGCAAAGATTGAGACCTTAAAGGAGTCTGAGAGGAACGACAAGCCAAGCCAAGGACTGAAAGGTAGAAAGATACTAAGAGCAAGATTTAGAATTAGAGCGAGTTAAAAGAGACGCATATAGAAGCGGAGACTGAGCGTAAAGATACTCATATTAAGGCACAGACTGAGACGTCGACTGCGACTGCGACTGCGAAGCTGACGTAAACATAGACTTGGCTGAAACTCTAGCTGTGCTGTGAGTTGTAGTTATAGCTGGCTAACTGGTAACTGTTGACTAGCAACAAAACAAGTTAAATAACTTTTCAAATGGCCACAACAACAGCAACAGCAACAACAACAACAACAAACAGCCGTAAAAGGGCGATCAAAGTGAAGACAGCGACGGCGACTGTCACTTTCAGCGAATGAGAAGCAGGCAAAATTAACGTTTTCTGATGCAAACCCCTTGACTAAAGCCCAAAAACGATAGCTCATTTCGTATGCAGCCGTTACAATCATAATCCCAAGCACAACACAATCGCAATCACAATTCACAATCACTTAGTGTTAATTATGCTATATGCCCATACCTCCTCTTATCTGTATGATAGGCTAATGCAATTAGTTTGCCACACTCGAGGGACGAGAGAGTTGCAAGTGTCGCGTCATGTTTGCATTAGCCAATGATGCAGCTGGCAATCGGAACGCTTAAGTAACTCAAGCCGATGCACAGATCAAGCAAATGTGTGCATAGACAACAGAGTGTACAGCTGCATATATATATATATTTGTATATACCTATTCAGATAGATATACATATATCAACTACACTCTAAGTAACTTATGCCATGCACAGCAGGCACAGTTCAACTGCCTCGCCAATTGGCTGCAAGGTGAGCTACAATTACTGCCTATATAGACGCTTCAAATCTGTATTATAGCATGCTTAAAGCTGGTTGATCAAGTTGCCAAAATCAAAAGAAAAAAAAAACAATAAATAAACAACAAAATACAAAGTAAATGTTGTGATTTAAGTTGCTTTAGTTACTCTATATACAATTTTTATGGATCTAGATACACTTTGGCAAGGCTGTAGATACTTTAGCTACTACACACGCTTACAATGAATGAAATGTTTAAATGTTTTTTGCAGCAAATGCCTGGCAATTTTACAGTTGACTAAAGCGCACAAACATGTGGCAAGTGCGGCAACTGTGGCAACTGTGGCAACGTTGCCAACTTAGCCCTGTACTTAAACGCTAAGCAGCGCCTCAGACTCAGGCTGATATAGAATTCTACGATTCTGGATGACTGCCAGCAAAAGGCTAAAGATATTCGACATGCACCAGACCAGAATAGGGGACTAACGGGGGACCCTATGACTGGGGCTGCACGTTGGACTGGGGCTGGGACTGCGGCTTGACTGTGGCTTCTGTGTGTGTGTGTTGCATGCCACAATAGCATGCCACATGCAGCACCCTCACTATACGACAGCTGTCAGACAATTGCCAGTTTTGTAGCAAATGAAAGAATTTAAAAATTTAAACGCAGCAAACGTTCAATCCAATGGCAGAGCCAGAAAAAAAGGTCAATGGCATTGTGACACAGACATTGTGTGTGTGTGTGTGTGTGTGTGTGTGTGTAACAATTGTAACTGAATGTTAAAATAAGGGCAATAAAATGGCATTTTGAAGGCAAAAATCATTTGGGCAACCTAATGACTGCAGCCCTATTAACGTATTCCCACGCCTTCTCATCATCAACAGCAGCAGCAAAAGTGCAGACACAGCCCAAAAACCATTAGCTCAACTGTTGCACAACTGTTGACAAAACAATAACAACAATATCAACAACAACAACAACAATAATAACAACAGCAATAGCAATAAGAAATACTTGTGAAACCCTCAATTAGTGACAGATAGATACCCTCAGATACTCAGATACTCAGCTACAGATACAAATACTTAGTATGTTTAAGCTCTTCTTTCATCTTTTCTATAGTTTAAGTTAGTTTTCTGTTTGGTTTTCCTTCACTAAGTTTTTCGAGCGAAAGTTAAGTAGCGTTGCACAACACTGATGTTGTTGTTACTGTTGTTGTTGTTGGTTTTGTTATGATTATGTTTTGAAGCAGGGGGCGTAGTTTCAATCTCTTGCACAAATATTTATTTTAATTGCGCTGCCTTTACGTAATTTCAATTTAATATCCATTGTATATATAACTTATATATATATACTCTTCACATCTATATAGATTAAAAGTTTCCAAACAGATAAAGAGAACTCTTAATGAAAGCTTACATTTCTTCTTCGTTTTTTTTCTATAGCAAATAGTTCACCATTTGGTTTGGGCATTGGCGCAGAAAAACTATAAGCCGCAAGAGAAAAAGTTAAAGAAAAGGCAAAAAAAAATATAAAAAAAAGAAAAACAGTTAATGAAAAGCCAGCAAAATGCCTCAAGAGGGTTCAGTTCAGTTGAGTTGAGTTGAGTTTGAGTGAAATGCTGCTGATGTTGTGCTGGGAAAAGCGTGACTGGGCATTCATAAAAGATTTAGTTTTAGATTTAGTTGTTTTATTAGCCGTATAAACGCCTCATGCGTTGCCTTAATCAATGTGAAATCAAAGCCAAAGGCCCCAATAAAACAAAAAAAAAATACTTTGAAATCCAATAGCTCATAGATCACTATAAATAATTTCATAATTTATCATTTACGCTGGCTTCACCATCAAAAACCTAGAGGCCTCAAAAATTTGACTGATTATTGTAGGGAATATTTGACAGCAAATGGTATTGATGTTTATAGCATTATGCATATATAACATATGATAAAATAATATCAAATTATTATGTTATTAACTAATCAATGGGCTTAGGGCTTTACGAAGGCTTTCGGCTGAGATTTCACTGATTTACTGTTCGAAAACATAACATAAATTCCAATTAAAGTTTCTCAATTAATTTTAATCAAAAATTTTCTCATCAAAAATTTCTGTTTTTTGTAGATATAGTTATAAATGGATTCCACGTATAATATAACATGTGTTCTAGTGACATTTCTACTCATGTTTACACTATTGTTTACTATTATAAATTATTTCCGACAGAGGATAATACGAATTAAGTACTAAAGTTTGATAAAGGCATGATATATCTGTTTTTTTGCTTTATTAATAGCAATTTCAATGCACTGCGAAGCTGATTAAAGTTAACAAAAGCGTTACTCGATTTAGGGAAAGCATCACAAAAAAAAAAAAAACAGCATAAATAGACTATGTACACACATACAAATGCAAATACAAATCCAAATAAATACAATGCCCAACGAAAGAGTGTGCAATGATGACGCTCCATATTATTAATAACAATCAAAATAATAATAAAATAAAGTATTTATATATGTATCACGACATCATTAATGTACGCCCCATACTGCACATATATTTAACTATATATATATAGATTCTGTATATTTGTGAGAGGAACGGAAATTGCAGCTTCATGGCAGCAAACAACGCGGAAGATACAAGCCGAAGCTCGAGAGAATTTATCAAACTATATGCACAACTATAAGTAGAAGATATACATTTATGTATATATC
>JBANCZ010003834.1:0-11596 GCA_037040025.1 Sphaerogastrella javana | reverse complement strand
CGACAGCGACAACAGCGAACCACAAGAAGTCGCTTCAGCAGCAGAGGTTTAATGTTTAATAATTTAGATTGTTTAAGGCAGTTCTAAAAAAACCACCAAATAAAACAGATCGTTTTTTTTAAATTAAATCGAAAGGATTTAATTAATTTATAGCAACAAATGTATTGCGTGTTAAGTGTTACTACGTATAACTCAACTACGTCTCCTCCCTCCCCCTTCTCAACGAAACCTCATTCAGGTGGGTTGCACGCCCCCCCTTCGATGCCTAGCAGTCATGTCTGGTAGACGCTCGACTGGTCTATATAAATAGGCTGGAGCCGAAACTGAAATATGCAAAAACACAGCGCAAAAATTACCGAACAGTCAAATGGTGTCGACATAGTAAGGACCCTCTACATGGTATTATAAAGTCTGAAATCCCAATCAGTTCCATATAATATATATATACTTTATGTAGATTATCATTTATCATTTATTATTATTATTATTATTTATTATCCATCAATCTCATATCAGTCTATTAGCATCTCTACAGTGGGCATCTTCATTGAAGATCTGTGTCCGGAATCTTGTAGGATCTCCTGTCTATGGCATAGAATTTCATGCTTTAAATAAACTTAAGATCCTTAAAAATGTGATCAAATTGAGCCGACCCTGTACTTGATACTCTTTAGTCTGAAACCCCAATCAGTTCTATATAATATATAAACCTGCTGTCATTTATTAAATTTTACGAAAATTTAAACGAATTTCACTCTATAAGAATCTAAAAAGTTGACATATTAACTGTGATCTGTACACAGAATTTTCTAGGATCTCCAATCCATAGCACATAATTTCTTGCTGCAAATAAACCTAATAGATCATTGTTAATTTTACAAGCGCAGGACTGAAAAATGTGCTCAATGTTTATAAGAAATGAAATTATGTACATATATTTAGATGATGCTTCCGATGTTGCTCGTTATAAAAATGTTTTCTTTCTTTTCTTTTTTTTTTTTTGCGATATTTATGTACGTGCAACATTTTATTTATTTATTTATTTTTATTTTCATTTTTTGTTCCTCTTGCTCTTCTTATTTTTTATTGATTGCTCACGTGTTATCCCAATACACAAAATGTGTGAATGAGTGTTGGTTGCTGCTTATTGCGTGAGTCGCAGAAATTTATTTGAAGTTGTGCCAAACGTGTTAAGACAATTCATTCAAGTTGCCTGCAAGTGAGCCAGAGCAGCGCTAATGGACATAATTATGCATCAGAAGAAGCAACTGAAGGAGTGTATAACGCACAGACACAATCACACCCAAAAGACCAGAAGAACGAACGAATGAGAGCGAGGGGAAGAGCCATAACCGAAACGATTGCAGAACAATGAATCGTTAAATCTTTAAAAGAAAACCCTTTCAAGAAGACACTGACTATAAACACACACACACTTATTAGTATACAGTATATAGTTTATAATATATATACCAACCATACGCCAAAGTTTAGTCATCATCGATATTTTATTTATAGAGTACATTCAAGTTTTGCAAACAGAATTAATACGAAAGAATTTAGAGGACCATAGAAAAACTTGTCTATAATAGAATTGTTTCTACAAATTTCAACACATCATTTGGAATAGAAAATAATAAAAAACTTCAATTGTGGTCTATAATCTACAAACAATAGAAAATGTTGAAAATATTCTTTATAAGGAATTCAACATGCTGCATTGAAAGTAGTGTATAGTAAAAAATTATGAAAATAATGATATTAATCGAAGGACAGCGAGCAGAACGTAGAACCATTAAGCAGGAATATTACTACTACTACCTTCATACTTATGCACTGAAAACTAAACGACAATTAATGACAGCGCATGACTGCCGGAGATGGTCGTATGGGCGTGGCTCAACCACCGATCGAAGGGGCTGGCTGGTGCTGCTGCAGTTGCACCCAAAGGCCTGCGACTAATGAGTTTTAAATGCATTAAAGCGACAACAAACCCCGACCAAAGCAAGACAAACAACAAACCAAAGCAAACAGTACTAAATCTACCTAAACAAAAAAAAATAAAAAGGGAAGAAAAACTACAAAGAAAAAAGAACAGCTTATAGGTCTTTTAGACCTACAGAAGAAAACACAGAGCCTTTCCAGCTCAACTGATGCGCTACAGTACGTTCAATTATATTTTTAGGTCGAATTTTTATGAATTACATTTACAAAAATGTATGAAATATATAATGAAATGATGTATTTTCATATACAATTTTTGTGGTCACTGTAAAGAGAGCACTATGAACCTATAGGCCTAACCTGTCTGTGGTAGGGTGCATCTGTATGTAGGCAGAAGTTGAATAATGTAGTGGAATGTTCTGCTCAAGTAAAAGGCAATCAATCGCTATACAGCGTGAGCGCCAAAAGGCAGACACACAGCGAGGGCGTGGCACATACACACGCATACACACATAGATATAGAGAGGGTGCAGTTGGGGAATATTTGATGAGTAGCAGTAGTCGCAGTCGCAGTGGCAGTGGCAGTGGCAGTGGCAACGTCATCATCTACGGTGGCGGCCAAAAGTCAAAGGGCCCTATGCTAATTGGTTGTAAACTGAGTTCATGTTACCGTTGCTTGCCCCGCATACCCCACTTGTTATGGCAAAACATGCTACAGGGTATGTGCGTGTGTGCGAGTGTGTGTGCCTGTGTCTGTGTCTGTGTGTGTGTGTGTGTGTGTGCCCTGGCCTCGTCTTTATTTTAAATATGAACTTCCTGTTTGCATTTCAGCATGAACCCAGAGAGAAGCAGTAGCTCAGCCCGTATCGCATATTTCTTCCCTTTTTTTATTTTGGTTGATTTTTATAGTGTATATCTCTTTACTTTTATTTACATTCAGTCTGCTAAGTTGTGGGGCAAGGGGTTATGGGGTAGGGTATGGACTATTTCCAATGAAATTACAATCTGAGGCATGCCAATTAAATGAGATATACTTAAAGATCAGCACTGTGTATCGTTTAGTTTTCACTCAAGGGGAAATCATGATTAAATTCAATTTAAAACTGACGTCAAGTTAAAAAAAAAAAAAACAATAATTTTTTTTTTTTTTTCTTTTTTAATGACATGCTACAAATTTGTAGCACATTAACTTTACAATTACGATTACAATTTGCTTCTTTCGCTTAGTAATTATGTTCAAATTAGGAGCATATTGTCAAGTAGCTTAATTGATTTTATTACAGCTTTTATGTGCTTTCAAACAAAGCTTTCATTAACTTTAAATGGCTCAAGTTGTGCTTTTAATTGTATTTGCAGTTTTATGTGCTTTTGCTGCAAGTTCTACAACTATTTATATAACATTTCTTTAGAACGCTTTAATTATTAACTAAATCTAAAGATTTTGTTTTAAATTTCGCCTAGATAACTGCAAGCTTTAATGAGCTTTCGAGTACAATTTCTCAATAAGTGTTCATGTTTTGTGTGCTTGTTTTCCATTAGTTATACACTCATACTTATGATTTCATTTGGATTGCCACAAAAAATATATTATGTGTGTAGTACACATGTTTTTTATATAGTGAACTGTACTGTTCTTTCATCATATCATTCATCTGCACTACCCTTCCATCGTTCGTCTTTCGCTCGCTTTTTTATCTGAGTGTAAAATGAGTATTAAAAAAAAAAGGAGCTGTCCATCGTATGAGATTTCTGTGCCTGAGAGTCCGACTCCTTTAGATGCGACTTAGCTAAATTGTGGACATTTTGTATCGTTGCTGTCTTGTCGGAGTTTTCTTGAGTTATTTTCCCATTTTCCGTCATTCGTTTGGGGAACAAAAAGGTGGAAGAGGAGGCAGGTTAGTTCTATCTTGTCTTCTTTGCCATTTTTGGTCAATTGAAGAGTTGCAAGCGTCTGTAGTTAGACATACGATTTAGACCAGTTCCAAGTTGCAAGTTGCCAGTTATGGGCAGGCATGTGGCATGTGGCATGTTGCACGTAGAGCAAAAAGTACTTACTAACTGCTTGCTACAAAATGGGACAAAACATGCTCTATACGCTATGCGTTACCATCCAATGAAAATAATTTCGACAAGTGCCGCAAAAATCTACTAAAAACTATGAAAAATGAAAAATGAAAGTAAAAAAAAAAAAAACCGAATGAAACGATAAAACACAAAAATAAAAAGAATACACTCGTGGTTCAACGTCTACTACTTGCCACATTTTGAGGCAGACTCGAGGCACCGCACGGCCATCTAAGCAAACAAACAAAACCCCACTTTGGCGATGCTTCCGTGTTCCCTGGGCTATGTTTTTGCCTTCATCTTCATTTTCTTCCTTTTTTTTTTCATATTCATTCCTTTTTTTTTTTAGTATTTTTGTTGCGGTTCATAAATGTATGAACACGCGGGTGTGTGTACGTGTGTGTGTGTATATGTTTTTGCTTTATGCTTCTATATTTTTTTTCCTTCTTTTTTTTTCATTAACAGACAGGAGCAGAGCACTAACACGCTCCCAACCACCGACAACCAGGAAGTGCGCTACACTGCACACATATCCCACTCATGCCCGACCAAAGTCGACAAATCGACTAGTAAAGGAGTAGTGGAGAGGAGGACTGGTGAAGCGGAGGAGTGGAAGGAGTCGAGGAGTGGAAGGAGTCGAGGTGTGGAGGAGTCGAGCAGTCGAGGAGTCGTGCAGCCTTGAGGCTACAGCAACCAACCGTTTGAGGTTAGGTGCGCTTTAAAAATCGAGATAAACGCAACCACAAACAGACACACACACAGACACATACATCTACACACACACACACACACACACACACACACACACACACACACACACACAAACATACCTACAAGAAACGAGCCACTGAGTCGCGATTTTGTTGTTGCAAGTTCAGGGAGTATAGAACCAAGCCGATTCAATGCCAACATTTGCTTCACCTCTAATCAACTTGTTTAAACCTTTATACGACCTATGCAACTAACAAATAGTAGGGTATAATCAAGTCTATACATATGAATTGAACTAATCTGAATGCATTTAATTCACGTTCATTATTAATAGAATAGAATAGAATAATTGAATATACAACTCTATGGATTCTAAAGTGTCTTTAAAGTGAATATAGTTTTCAATCTAATGGAATATTCCTAAAACTACATTTATTTACAGGGTATATTGAAGGTCTTACAATTTTGGTATATTTTTATTTTTATTTATTTTGGTATTTATATGCATTTTAGATGCATTTCTATTGCAATCAATAATATTTATTGATGTTGTCATCTCTCTGTTTCTCCCTCCCTTTCCAACTCTCACTGTCTCTTTGGCTTTTCCTGTCCCTATTTTAGTTCCTGTTTCTGCTCTCATTCACACAGCTGCTCCTACCACAGCACCCTCTTACCGTTCTCTCTCCCCTCTGTCATACACAGTCACTGTTTCTGCCTTTTGGCTACCTATGCTCCGCTCCAGAGTTCATTATTTTGCTGAAATACGCATAAATAAATGTATTTGCTTTTCGACTGATGTTAGTTTCATAATGTAGTTGATGTTTTTGTTGTTGTTGTTGTTGATTTTATGTTGTTGTTGTTGTTGATTTTATGTTGTTTATGCGCCTTTTGGCTGCGCAATTCATGAATACATCTTTGGCCAGTGACGAGTGCATGGATTCCTTTTGAAGTTGCGGCACACACACACACACACCAACACACGCCAACATACACTAACACACAGACACACATACACACTTGAAGTCAAACGCACACTCATACACCGCACGCACTCACACTCACAGTCATACTCACTCTTGTACTCGCACTCGCCCTTGCACATGAGTTTGAGTTTTTGAAGAAAAATTTTTAATTCTTGCCGGCAACATCCGATGCCCTTTTGATACGCACACACTCACACTCACACTGACACTCACACACACACACTCACACGCATTTTAAACAAATTTACAGAGCAGTCATACACTGCAAAAAAAAAAGCAACAACATAATGTTTACCATGAGCATAACAAATCGAAAATAAAAAAACAATGCAAAATTCTATACAAATTCTACTATTCAAAATAATATATGTTTAGATTAAATGAAAATATTTTTTTGTTCATTTCCGGACAAACTGTTGAATTTTTTCAAGTGTATATTTACGCTATTACAAGTGTAGTTAGACGATGTTGTTGTTGTTTTTGTTGAATTTATCTCACTTTACGCCTAGTTCTAATATTTGGATGTTTGTTTTTGTTTTGTTTTTATATCTTGCAGTCGTGTCAAACATGTGTGTATTATGCTAGAGCCCCAACCTCCAATCCCCTCTCTCTCACCACCACATCTATGGGTGGAACTAACCGAACTTAACCGAATGAACTCATGCCCTTTTCAAAGAGCTATCTCTTTCACACTATCTCTCAATCTATCTCCCCTTCTTTCTCCCTCTATCTCTCTATCTCTCTCTTTCTCTATCTCTCTCACCCTCTATCCCTCGTTCTCCCTCTCTCCATCTTTCTCTCTGTGTCTGTACGCTCTTAATTATGACCCAAGTTCTTTTTATTTCTTCCATTTTTTACGGCCCGTAATCTGATTTATATGCGCTTCTTGGCATTTATGTTATGTCGCTCATAATTACATCTAGTATTTTCTTTTATACTCTACCCTCTAAACCCCAACCCATCCCCACCAGCCCTTCCCCAATCTTTCACTCTTCGTTCGCTTCATCACTCGGCACAAAAGCAAAAGCAAAATGGTGTGAAATGCGAACGCCTTGATCCAAGTCAACTGAATGAATGCGGTATTTATGTATGTATGAATGTATGTATGAATGTATGAATGTATGCATAAATGCATGTATAAATATGTATGAGTATGATGAATGCCTAGATGTATGGATCGTATATATATATGTAAGTGGGTTGGGTCAAAAAGATCACACTTTGCGATCAATTGCAGCCCAAGCAGACAACGTGCACTCTATGTCCGTATGTCTTTATGTCTGTCTGTCTGTCTCTCCGTCTGTCTTTTAGTCAGTCTTTCAATCTGTATGTATGTCTGTCATTCAGTCAACAAAGCTTGATAAATTCGTATTTAAGTAGTCATAGAAAAAATGATAAGTGTAATTGGAGTTGCTTCACCAAAAAAAAAAAAAAACAACAAAAAAAACCCCCCAAAAGAAAATTCAACTCGAAAAATTATCATAGCAAATAGCATTCAGTAAAACAAAGACTAAATATCAGAAAAAGAAAAACTTGAACTTTAAGTTCAATCGAAATTTAGCATAACCAAATAACACAACGTAGTTTCGACATCCACAAGAACCACAATATAGTAAAAACATTTCAAGTTAGAGTGGAAGAAGAATTATATAACAAGAAATTCAATAGCTCAAAACCCTCATAGATTAAAGACAGACATTACGAGTTGAAGGAAGATTCTATTTGTAATTGAGCCGAAGATATATCAATATGGTATTCATACGTGATCCATGTGGCATTGTGTGCCTAATAGTGACCTACAGTGCCATTTTCTATGCGGACTATGTGGTCATGCGTTGGATTATATTGAGCACGATGTCAGTTAGCATATGGGCACCGATACATGTGGTACTCTTTAATACGATGGTCTTTCTACTGGGCATTTCCCATCTGAAGGCGGTCTTTTCCGATCCCGGCGTTGTGCCTTTGACTTCCAGTCGTTTGGACTTTACGTATCTTCATAGCACCAATGTATATGACAGTGAATGGACTGTGTGCACCCGCTGTAAGACGTTTAGGCCACCGCGTGCTCATCATTGCCGGATTTGTAATCGTTGCATACGTCGCATGGATCATCATTGTCCATGGATAAACAATTGTGTGGGTGAACGCAATCAAAAGTATTTCCTACAGTTTCTCGTCTATGTCGGACTACTATCCATCTATTCCATGGCATTGATACTAAGCTCCTGGATAACAAATTCCAAAGATTGCAGTCAAAATGCAATCGAATGTCAAGTGCGGATGACACACTCAATTATTCTGATGGTGGAATCTGTGCTCTTTGGACTCTTTGTAACGGCTATTATGATAGATCAGCTGCACGGCATATTGAACGATGAGACTGCCATCGAGGCGGTTCAACAGAACGGTGTCTATCGTCCCAATAGACTCAAGTACCAGCTATTTGCCGACGTCTTTGGTCGTGGACATCCCGGTCTTTGGCTGCTGCCCTGTGTCGGCTTAAACCACGTCTCTCGATATCACGATATGTCAATGGTTCCTTACGATGTGTAGAGATCTGAATGTGATATATACAACATACATAATATTGTATTCATATCTCAAACTCTTCTACTCATGAGTGGATTCAATGCAATGATGTTGCGATCAATTTCAATAGAACAATTGGCAACGAATGCAAGAAAAAAAGAAACTCCTATCCTCACCAAAACACCAATACCCATACACCCACCCTAACATATAGATCCCGCTATTTGGATTATGTATAATCAATCTATATAATAATAATATAATTATTATGATTTTTATAAATGATCTATTTGTTTATTTGACAACAAAATGCATGGAATTGCGATTGTATAAAGCCGGTATAGATTGATATATACATTTGATATAAGTGATCGCTATTAGTTGAATTCCCGTAGACAGCAATAATAACAATCTGTGTAATTTATAATTTTAAAAAATTCTCTACAATTGTCACAATAAGCAGACAAATCCAAGAAATCTATGACCCTCTTTTTCCTGATGATCTACGCCCATGCGCAACTTCTAGCGCGTTTTTAAATAAAGCTAACTTTATTTTACTCATAGCTATTAGTTAAAAAAAATCTACGAAATTCAACAACATATATGCGAATATAAATGACTTTAAACTATACAAATAATTCATTATTCATTCATTATTCAATGTAATATATGTAACTAGTTTGAAAACTCAAATGCAGCTCATATAGCTAATCGAAGTTTAATGCTTGGCGCCCAACGAAAGTATTATATAATTCAATAGCTATTAAAGAAAAACTTTAAGACAACTTGGTCACAAATCATAATCTCAATTATTCAACAACTACAAACTATAAAAAAATAAACACATACTAAATATAAATGAAAAGAAAACAAAGGCAAAAATTGAAATAAAAAAGAGAAATTTGTAGTTTTATCTCAGCTCAGACTGACTCAACTGAATATCTGAGCATATGATTCGAAGCTTATTCTTAGTCGTACTAGTAGTAGTTGTACCAAGCGGCGCTATCAAACAGAAAGAAAGAGAGAGTGACTAAGTGAGGTAGAGAGATTGAGCGCCATATGCAAGTGAGTCATATTCATCGTATCATCATAACATCGTCATCGTCATCGTCTTCATCGTCGTCATCATTTTGCACTCAGCCAAGAAGCTCGATTAAAGAGCTGCAATATGGCAGCGAGAGTGGAAGTGGGAGTGGAAATAGGAGTTAAGGCAAATTGTAAACTGATACCGATATGAGGAGTCCCTTGACTCAGCCAAGAATCAAGCCATGGAAATGCTACAAGGCGAATGCCGATAGCAGAACTAGCAGCAATACGCCCTTTGGGCGAAAGATCGACCTTAAAAATGAAGACGCTGCAGTCGAATGCAATCGACAGTTGCAGCAAATAACAAACTGTAAATACAGTGAGTCATGTCAATCCAATATAGATAAAATAATAAAAATAAAAATATTCGTAAATTATACATCTGTAGCTAAAGAATGAGTTTCTACGGGGTATACTCATTTGTTTTCGAAGAAGAAATAAAACAAATTTGATTTGCCATTTACCTCTGTCCAAAACTTTGACAATCGTTTCGATAGACCATTTAGAATCTAAATCTTCTAAATATGTGTACTGTTTTTTACAAGGTACGATTCCATTGTATTAATTGTATTCGATTGAAGCTTCCCCACGTGGTATGCCATTTGAAGACCTGTCAACTTTAAATGACCTACTCTATATATTCGATTCGATTATTGCAGAATCGAACCTTTACTCACATTGGCATAAACTTATCATACCCTCTATTGAAACAAAAACATACAACAGTGGGACAACAATAACTTTAACTCACAACACTGAAAACTGAGTCAAACTTATCTGTGCAACATTTTTATGATGAGCATGACATGTTCCTTCTTATTGCTGTTGCTGTTGTTGTTGTAGCTGTAGCTGTTGTTGTTGTTGTTAATGCTGCTGTTTCATTTTATTATATTTTTTTTCTTTCGTTAAAGCGCACATTTAATGAGGCGAGACATTTTTAATTGATGCTCAATTAAGCAACTGCCAAAGAACAGCAACAGCAACAGCAACAGTAACAGCAACAGCAACAGCAACATCAACAACAGCAATAGTAGCAACATCAGCAACATCAACAACAACAGCAACATGCTTCAACTTTGCCTTTGCCACTGGTGAGCTTCAAAATTTTCTTCAAGAGCTGCAGATACCCTGCATTACGCTATACATAATCAGATAATTTATATAAGGTATAGTTATGTATCAAAGAAATTTTCCCGTTTTTTTTTTAAACAAAATAAATAAACTGTAAAGGTACTGTCCCTAAATTAGGGATGACACGATTATTCATATGATGCACAATAATCGATTATTTACCTAAAAATTTTCATTAAATCGAATCGAAAAAAAAGTAAAGTAATATGTAATGTAAGTAATCGCAAGCTTAAAATTAATCAAATGATTTAATAATCGATTAATCGATTTTTTTTCCACCATCCCTTCATTGAAGAGAAATATAAACTAAATATTTTTCGATAATTTCACTGCTCAATATGATTATGATTTAATTTTCACTTAATTTGCATTTGCAAGTGTAGCATATCTGTTAGTCAGTCATTCGTTGCTTCTCCGTCTGTCCGCTGTCTGAACAGTAACAAATTTAATGAACACACTTATTGACAGTGAGCACAAAATGCTTTTTACGCTAATAAAACTTGACGAAGTTGCAGTTACAACTACAGGGTAACTACTAGTCATTTATCGAATTATATATATAAAAAAAAAAAAAAAAAAACCATAATACAATGAACGTTGCATCAATATAAAACAATTTACGTGTAATTATGAGCGCTTGGTATACCCTTACTCTTTTTTCTTTGACTACAAAAACCAGGCATACCCATCATGCATATAACCTTGTCTCTTTTTTTTTAATTAATGCAAAATGTGCAAATGCCAAATAAAGGAATATTATATAAATATTTGCGTATGTGCGTATATGTGTGTGTGTGTGTTTGCGACCACAAATACAATGGGGGCGTGGCAGAGGCTGCAACGATGACTATGGCTGCGTTGGGATAACCTCATATTTTTCATGCGAAAATCCACTAAGCTTCAATTTTAAAATGCATAAAGCAATAAGAAGCGAAATCTTTAAATATTTAATACCCATTAATAAAACACTGCCAAAAAAAAAATAGAGAAGTTACACTTATGACCTAGTTGTAAGCAGATTTTATTGATTGATTCATATATATATATATATATATATATATATATATATATATATATATATATCTCTAAATATGAATTCAATTTCTAAAACATTTAAACACACAAAAGCCGAAACCACAGAACTT
>JBANCZ010003833.1:0-11598 GCA_037040025.1 Sphaerogastrella javana | reverse complement strand
GCACATTTGCTACTGTTGATGCCGATGTTCCAGTTTAGGGCCCAGTGCTCAAACCCGCGTGCATATTGTTGTAGGGCCTCTGTAGCTACACGGACATTGCTATAATGACAAATGTATTGATTTAAGCGTTAATATTTTTAAATGAAATGCCTTGCATTACACTCCCACGCTTTTACGCTCTTTGCGGCCAGTTGAGTCTTGATTAATGTCCAACTGCAGTACTCGGTGTAAGGCTATAACTATGTACATACATATGATATATATTATATTTACATATAATTTTATTTTCGATGGCAACTGCATTTATCATTCCCCTTTCCCTCTCCTCTTTCCATAATGTTGCAAATAGCATGAGTTAAAGCTCGGCACAGTTTCAATTACATTTACGTTTAATTAAGCATTTTAATTTATTGCAAGCAAATTGAAACGAACGTTTATTATTATTATTATTTTTTTTTTTTGGCTTCAGACTGTGAAATATTCAGAAATTTATGTAAGTCATATAAAGCAAAAATACTTTAATCTACTATCAGATCAATCAACTACTATCAACCATATTGCAAATGGAATTGATTAAAATTTTATATATAATTTTTAATAGAGCTATAATTATTAAATTATTATAAAATTTTAGTTTAATATTGATACAATCAGCACACAGAGCTTTTTGCACTTTGAAGCTTTACAGCATATATATGATCTTATCTCAATATCATGCAGCTGGTTAAAGTTTTTTTTTAATTAGATCTAAAGTTTGAATTGGCAATTGTCAAGTGTCAATTATAAGTTATGGCTTGAAGCCAACTGATTAAATCAAGCCACAAGATATATAGAAGAACTTGTCTATGCTTGACGTGCAAGCAACAAACATCACCTGACGTGGCTCGAACTCAAGTCAAACTGAACTCGAATTGAACTTCACTCAAGTCGCTGAGCTACTTCTAATCAATTTGACGTGATGAAGGCGTTGCACTCGCTTTGGCATGTCAAAGTAAAAGGAAATGCCATGCCCTGGACAGCAACACGTATTTGCAACATTTTATTAGCATTCTGATTATAATGTTTATTATACATTTTTTTATGCAGCTTAGCATGCAGCCATATTGATTTTGCAAGGATACAATAAGGGATTGAGGCAGATTTCGGGGTAGAGACTGAGGTTGGGGCATCTTTGAGGCTTTTGACTTTGTGCGTGTGGCACGTTGATTAAAACTGAAAAAGTTTTGCAACCAGACGCGAGAAGGAGATAGAGTGAGTGAGAGAAAGCTTTTCTTCTCTAGCTTTCCGTTTCTCTCTCTCTCTCTCTCTCTCTCTCTCGCTATTTGAGTGCATTGAACTGCAATCAGAAGTCGTTTGAATGACGCTGTGATATCAAACGATTTCTTGTCTTTGTTGCGGCAACACAGGTAACACAGCTTGTTGCCACTAATTAGTGCGGCAATAGGCCCAACAGCACTCACCACAAAAACCCCACCACCACTCAAACCAACCTTCAACCACCACCCACCACCCACCGCCCACCGCCCACTCGCTATACTGGCAAGTGCAAAATTTATTGTAAACAACCAATTATTGATTGCAGCTGCTGGCAGACGCCGCTTTGTTGCTGCTTCTTTTGCGCTTTTTACTAATTAAACAGCAGCAACAACAACAACAAAACATTGGTAGGAAATACTGTGCTTGTTTTTGATGTGCTCTGCCACAGGGCTCTATTTGAAAAAAAAGGGAATAACAGGGAAAAAAGAAAATATTGAGTAAAAAGAGAGCACTGCAATTTGCAGATGGGAAAATTATTTTGCTTAATTAGCTTGAAGCGCATCAAAAACAAAGCCAAGCCAAAGGCAAACTTTTGGCCAAAAGGTTCAATATGCCAAAAGCATATAGTACAACTTTAAAGCGTTTAGCCAAAATTTTCATTGGTGGAGAATGAGAGTTAAAGGCAAAATTTAGATGGAGTAGAACAAGATTGAAAAAAGCACTAAATTTTGACTATATTCAATAATCGAATGTTTATTTAATAATTAAAAGAAAGAATAACATAAACATAGATTTGCACAATATTAGACACGCTTGCAGGAACAAAACCTTTTCATGAAATGAAAAGTGGGATATTTTCTTTCATTAGAAAAACCTTTATCATAGTATTATAATAATATATTATTAAATATATTCTGCTTGTCTACCTAATTAATTCATGCTAATATATAAACTTATAAACATTAAAATGAAATATGTTTTAATTATAAAACATCAAAATATATTAAATTTTTTCTTTATTGTTTCCAACTTTTGCCATTGTTCAAATGTCAAAAACACAATCAAAGTTTTTAAAAAAAAATTCCTTAAAATTTTTGCAAAAGATTTTGAGTCAGAAATTATTAAATTTTTGCTGGCATTGACCATAATTGTTGTCTGAACTGTTTGCCAAGGCAACAACCAGGCCAAAAAAAGAAACAAAACTCTCTACATTTCACATGCAAAATTGGCTTGTATGCATTATACAGTATAAAACTTACACCCAGAGGTGTAGAAAAAGAATTGAGGGGTAGAGACAGAAAGGAGAGAAAGAACAAAAGTGCAAAATCAAAAACACAAACTTGAGCCAAACTGAATTGCAAATAGAATGTAGAAAGCAGTAGCAGCAGGAAAATAACTATAACTAAATGAAATAATAGAGCAAATAGAGCCAGAAGGCTTGAAAGCGAAAGAGCGAGACAGACAGAGAGAGAGAGAGAGAAAGAGAGAGAGAGAGAGAAGGGACTTGGTTTTGTGCATGTCCTTTTGGGCTTGTTGCACTGCGGGTTGAAAGTTGAGAAAGTTGTGCGGCAGCCGGCAAAGGTAAATGCATTTTGCTTGTTGCATGGCATTTTGTATGCAAAATGGCAGCAATGAAAGTTTTTGTTGCGCATACACACAAAACTCCATAGAGGGGGATTGGGATTGGGAGTAGCAAGCGGGGGCCAAATGGTCTGCCAAAGCGAAATTGAAAAGCGAAAATGATGAAAATGTGCAAAATGAAACGTGCGCAGCCAGCAGAAGCAACAGTGGCAACAGTAGCATCTACAGTGGGAATAAAAGTCGGGGAGCAGCTGCATCTGCACCGTTTCAACTTACAAAGCACTCGAAATTCGCAAATGGCAATAGCGAGCGGCAACTATACACATGCCACATGCCACATGCCACATGCCACCTGTACTAACCCACAGTCCTCTCTCTCTCTCTATCGCTGTGTCTCTTCCCTCTTTCTCTCTCTCTCTCCATCTCTCTCTCTCTCCATCTCTCTCTTTCTCTATCTTATCATCTTTCATTCACCCTCCCTTTGCTGTCTCTTTACAGTCTGAGCATAAAAGTTAAAGCGAACCCTTTGCCCTTCTGCCTTTTATGGCTAATGAAAAGGCAGCGGCTCAAAGTGAGCGAAAAGCGTAAAATATCTTTAAGTTACTTATGCCCAACTTTAAATTGCTTTAGTGTGATGTATATATATATTTATATATATATATATATATATATATATACCTTTGGGCACAAAACAAAGCGCATACCATAAAGTGGCATAACTTAATTATTGCGGCCAGCATGTGTGCAATGTGTCGTATGCGTAATATTACCTTTAGGCCTCGAGGACACAAAGACAGAGCACGCGTACACAGGCAATAAGTAGGCTACAAAATGTTTATAGAAATACCTTTAGATTATAATGAGGACTACATATAAACCCATAGATGTGGATCTGTTGTACAGGGTGTACAAATTAGCTATAGTAGAAAGCGTAGAATGCAACGCACGTGGAAATACCTCAAACATATTAGCAGGGTTATTTGAGACTATTAAATTCGAAAGTTAGGGTTCACAAATCTATGGAAATGCCGAAATGTTTTTAGGCTAAGTTACTTAACTTTCAGTTGGTTCTATTTGCGCACACAACCTTATTGAAATGTGTTTTATGCTCATTGAAATACGTTGTACAATAGTATAGAATGCCACCCTCTTCAACCTCATGAACTTCATGGCTTTTTGCTTATTGTGATGATGTTTTCACCATGGTTTTATGCACATAAATAGAGTAAATATGAAAATAAGCCTATGAGCGAGATCATAGAAGTAACTGCAATAAAGGAGTTTTAAATACTTTACATATTTCTAAAAGTTAAATAAACAAACACAAAAACTAACTAAAGATACAGAGCAAAAAAAAAAAATCTTATAAACTTACAGTACATCGAATAGAAATCATATTTATTTTACTTAGAAAAGTGAGTACAATATTTATACAGCAAATATTCTAAACAAAAATTGACAAACATTTGGAGCTCCTAATTGAAGCCGGAAATAAATGTGTATAAATTAAAATAAATAAATGAAAAAGAAAAGCGTTCAATTGTATAAAAGTATGAGTGCATAAGAATAATAAAAGGAAATATTTTAATTTAACAATTTAAACCCAAATCCTTTTAAAATAATCTTTTAAGATTTATTTAAGTTACTGCTTGATTGAATTGATACAATAAATAACATAAACATAATGCTTAGAATATCCACATTTATTTTAATGGAATTCATATATATATTTAATAATTTTACAGCTTAAAATGTCCAAGTTTCATATCATCTCATAAATTGTTGTCCTTTCATCACGTAATACATCTACGACACACAATTCTAATGCTAAACCTATCTGCTGTGTTAACTAATTGAAATCATTTGTCTTTGTATTTTCAGAAAATGCGCCAATTCCAAAAGGTGTTGGAAGATTTGAGCTCCCGTGTCGCTTTGGCTGAACAAACGAAGAATGCATGGCAAACACCTGCATCAGTGGGCGAGGCAAATGAACAGATGCAACAGCTTCAACGTTTGAGGGACAAGATGACAACGGCCAGTGCACTGTTGGATGATTGCAATGAGCAGCAGGCGTTCTTTACTGCCAATCAGGTGCTTGTGCCAACGCCCTGTTTGTCCAAGCTCGAGGATTTGAATACACGGTAAGTGCTGCCATTTTACCTACGGCGCAGCTGTCTGTATTTTTGGTATGTCAACCTCTTTTTGCAGCATGAAATTGTTGCAAATTGCCATGGATGAGCGTCAAAAGGTGCTGTGTCAGGCTGGCGCAAATCATACGCACGAAAACGGCGACGATGGACGCACCACATCGAACAGTGGCACCATTGGGCCATTACCTAATTTGGGGCAGAGCGTTAAGCCGCCCTGGGAACGTGCCACAACCGCCGCCAATGTGCCTTACTACATCGAGTGAGTACTCAAACAACAGCCAATTAGCTCGCATCGTATCATACAACCACCCTCTACCCACTACCCACTTATCACATGTCGTCTGATCTGTCATGCATTAAACATGCACTCAACTATATCCCATTTTATAGTCACGAACGCGAGACCACACACTGGGACCATCCGGAGATGATTGAGCTGATGAAAGGTCTGGCCGATCTGAATGAAATTCGCTTCTCCGCTTATCGCACCGCCATGAAGCTGCGTGCTGTGCAAAAGCGATTGGGTCAGTACTAAAATAATCTAACTTTAATATTATTTTATATTTATTCTAAGACGCGACTCTGTTCCGCATTTAAATAATTCGAAAACGATACTGTTTAAGGTTTTGATTCAATTTTTGCTTTGTTATTTTATCTTAAATCAGTAAATTTATTACCTTTAACTTACTAGAATTAACAGAAATTTCAAAAACTTAACTTTAGCTTAGACTAATCACAAAAACTAATCGAATTTCATTAGACCTAAAACAATTACTATTGAATATTTAACTAATTTGTTATATTCATTCACAGCCCTCGATCGGATTTCCATGGCCACCGCATGTGATTCGTTCGATCGCCATGGACTGCGTGCCCAGAACGATAAACTTATCGATATACCGGATATGACAACGGTGCTGCATTCGCTCTATGTGACAATCGATAAAATTGATTTGACGCTTATGCTCGACCTGGCTATCAATTGGATACTCAACGTCTACGATTCACAACGAACCGGACAGATACGTGTGCTCAGCTTTAAGGTGGGTCTCGTGCTACTCTGTCGCGGACATCTCGAGGAGAAATATCGCTATCTATTCCGCCTTGTCGCCGATACTGAGAAGCGTGCGGATCAGCGACGTTTGGGTCTCCTGCTTCACGATTGCATACAGGTTAGTTAGCCTCATGAGATATCAATAAAGTCAAATATTAATGCAACTTCTTATAGGTACCACGACAACTGGGCGAGGTAGCTGCCTTTGGCGGTTCAAACATCGAGCCCTCGGTGCGTTCTTGCCTCGAGCAAGCGGGCATCTCACAGGAGGCCATCGATGGTAATCAGGAAATTTCCATAGAACTGCAACATTTTCTGGGCTGGCTGCAACACGAACCCCAGAGTCTCGTTTGGCTGCCGGTGTTGCATCGTCTGGCTGCCGCCGAAGCTGCCAAACATCAGGCTAAGTGCAACATATGCAAAGAGTATCCCATTGTGGGCTTCCGCTATCGTTGCCTCAAGTGCTTCAATTTTGATATGTGCCAAAAGTGTTTCTTCTTTGGTCGGAATGCCAAGAATCACAAGCTAACGCATCCCATGCACGAGTACTGCACAACGGTTCGTATACTTTATCATACTTGAATTACTTTTAATAATAATGTAAATAATTACCTTTATCCACAGACCACTTCCACCGAGGATGTGCGTGACTTTACGCGCGCCTTGAAGAACAAATTCAAGAGTCGCAAATATTTCAAGAAGCATCCACGCGTTGGATATTTGCCCGTTCAGAGCGTGCTCGAAGGTAAGTCCAAGCTACACCTACTAAAGCCTAGTTAACGACTAACTAAATGTATATTATGTACATAGGTGATGCACTCGAGAGTCCTGCGCCTAGTCCACAGCATACCACACATCAACTGCAAAACGACATGCACTCACGCCTGGAGATGTATGCTTCACGGCTGGCACAGGTGGAGTACGGTGGCACTGGATCCAATTCGACGCCCGATAGCGATGATGAGCATCAGCTGATAGCACAGTATTGCCAGGCATTGCCCACAAATAACGGCAGTGGCAGTGCACCCAAGTCACCCGTACAGGTGATGGCCGCCATGGATGCCGAACAGCGTGAGGAACTGGAGGCCATCATACGCGACCTGGAGGAGGAGAATGCCAATTTGCAGGCAGAGTATCAGCAGCTATGCACGAAGCAACAGAGCGGCACACCCGATGACACTAATGGCATGCAGCACTCCAGCTCCAGCATGACGGGTCTGGCCAACCAGGGTGAACATGGACAGGTAACTGTATACATCAAATCCTTCAATTTGATGGAGCCCATTTGAATAATAATATTCATCTCAGGACATGATGGCCGAGGCGAAGTTGTTGCGCCAGCACAAGGGTCGCCTGGAGGCGCGAATGCAAATACTCGAGGATCACAATCGCCAGCTAGAGGCACAGTTGCAGCGACTGCGCCAGCTGCTCGATGAACCAAATGGCGGAGGTGGTGCAGCCAGCAGCGGTGCCAACAGCAGCGGCCTGCCCAGCGCTCCAGGCTCTGCGCTCAACTCGAAGCCCAACACACTGCAAACACGTTCCGTCACCGCCTCGCAGCTCAACACCGACTCGCCGGCAAAGATGAATCAACAGAACGGTCACTACGAGCACAATGCGAGTAAGTAGATAACAGGATATATACATACCTATATAGCCGCCACATATAGTTTAAGTGCCTGCCCTGTTTGTTGCCTTGTTACTAATCTCAAAACGCTTTTGGGTTCTGGCCATGTGCTCATGATGTTTGTTTAGAGGGTATCATGCTGCCTGGTCTCAATAATGAGCTGCAGCAGCAGCATGCACAGCTCGCCAGTCTAGCTGCCAAGCATCATCAGCATCAGCTGAGCGGCGCCTTGAATGCACTGCATCAGCAGCAACAACAGAAACAGCAGCAGCAACAGCAACAACAACAGCAGCAGCAACACGCACAACGTGGCTTGTTAACTGGCAACGGTGGCATCGATATGGCCAATAGCCAAATGACCATGTCCGGGTATTTGGGCGAAGATGGGCGTCCGCCACCACCGCCGCATTCCAGCATATTGCAACAGCATTTGAATGGTGCGACAAAATTGTTATGGTCTTTTTTCTTTCGTATTTTAGCGGCTTACTTGAAGTTTGTCCAGTTTTGTTATTATTGCCCTAGCGCAACCAACTTTACTTTTTATTTGAATTTATTATTCTTATTTTATTAAACTAGTTACTTGATTAAAAGTGAGATTTTTGATAGATTAATTTCTTTATTCATTTTTACTATGGAATTGAACAGTTTGTTTTTGATACACAGTTTTAGTTTACACTGCACCGCAACCAACTTCACTTAGTTCCGTTTTTACGATTCGATTTATAACCTTATCTCAAGCTTGCTCTAATTAATAACATCTTAAGTTTTTCTACGCTTGAAATACATATTGCATATGAGATTATTTTAGCTGTTTATTATTTCTATAGCAGCATCGCAGCCAACTTTACACAGTTCCGTTTTAATGCAAGCTCATTATAAGCTTCTCAAAGAAACTGCATGTACTATCTACCTATTAATTTGCATCTTGTTTTTTTTCTACCTTGTCGTAATTTCATGTTCTTTGTTTAAGTCTATAGCCTATACACAAAAAAAAAACAACTAATAATGGAAAAAATTCTCTTGCTTTAATTTCCACAATCAAACTACTGACTGCAGATCATAACTAAAGCGTTTTTTGGACAGTTTATGGCAAAGCGGTAATACAAATTCTCTATATAAATGTTGTGTGAAATTCTATGAGTATTACTATATCAAATTATTTCAAATGAAATATGTATTATTGTATATATGAAACTGAAAGATGTGATCAAAAATTAAACGTAAATGATTCTTTTATTTCTTTATCTACTTTTTCGGCGAAGCATTCATTCGCTTTCCATTTGTATTAGTTTTTGATCATAACTCGCCTAGTCAATTAATATTAATCTGAAACTTATAATCCTTATAATCTTTAAATGACATTAACTAAACGACTTTCCATTTATATTTAATTTAGATAATTTGGTGACTGTCATCACGGAACAGGAAATCGAGCCGCACCACAACTATGACTTGGATGAGAGCAGCAGCAGTAGTAACACCACATCAACAACAACTACAACAGGAAATACAACGACAGCGACAACAACAAATACTGAAAAAACTTGTGTGGAAATAAATAAATAAAAATTCGTTACTTAAAATTACAAAAAAAAAAAGATTAAAATAAATATAAAAAATTTAAAAATTGAAAAAAATATGCAAGGCAATACTACAAAATAACAAGATATAAAATAAAGTTCAAGCCAAGTTCAGAATGCTGGCTTAGTATGCGAGCAAAAATTCTAAACAGTATATACACATATAAATATAATATATATAATATATATATATTATGCTTAAACCTATACATATACATATACACATATACATATAGCTAAACGCGACTTATACATATATAAAATGAGTTGAAGAAGCTGCAGATGATATCGTGGTACATACATATATTTATACATATTAAAACAAAAACGTGCGTATGCATAACTGATCGAACCTTTTTTGTATGTTATGTGCAAAAATATATCGATATTTATATCGATATATAAACCATAACATAAGAGCTAAATATACATATATACATTTAAAGCCGAACATAATACAAAATCCATATATAGTTTATTAAGTATACATTATAAGCAAAAGCAACAACAACAACAAATTGTGAGCACACATTGCTAAAACTGTTCAGAAAATTCATGAGAAAAAACAAGCAACATTATTAAAATTTTACTCTGTTTCGTTTAATTTTTGTTGTAAATTATCCCTATATTTTAATATATATTTTAATTTGTATTATATTTTAGTTGTGCTTACTTAAAGTGTGCTGCAATGTTTTTAATTAAAGTTTTAGTTATTAACACAAATTTGCATATTTCTTTTATTTATATTCATTATTGTTTTCAGCTTAAAGTAAGTCGAATTACATATAGTAATAATATAGTTTGAACATATCTTTCTCTCTCGATAAAAACGCATACGCTCACTAAATGGACCACCTTTTCTATAACCTAAACTATCAATTTATATACATATATAGTTATTGCATGTTTAACTAGTTAAATCAAATCTAAAACTAAATCCATTGAATGCTAATAGTCAAATTAAAATCGAACCGAACATAAAACATAAAATATTATATATGTAAAAAATTAATAAAACGAATAAACTACAGTCGAATCGCTTTAAATATCAATAACTTTAGATGTCTAAAAGGAGAAAAGAAATAAACGAATTATACGCATAATCCAAGTTTACATATAATATAAAAATGCAAGTTTTTATTAGAGCAGAAATAGTCTTTAAAATCCCAGAGATTATAAACCTTTTAAATCTTACTTCATTCATTCGTATTACAAATTTATCGACAATATGCAACGTTCAAGAAACAAAGTTCTTTTTAAGCAAATGTGGGCACACTCTTCTTTTAGTTGCAATACGTTTATACAGATGAGTTTCATTTAAGGTTAGAGTACTTAAATAAAAGAAGAACTGACTAAATAAATAAATAAAAATCAGTGTAGATCAAAGAAGTTTACCCACTATATGGATCATATTTTTCTAACCGTACCATCAAATGAAGTCCTACCAATACCCATTGGTTTTAACCAAAAAAAAAACCGTTTAAATGTCTCAAACCCTCCGTTTCAAATGTTTAAAACGAATGAACCAAAAATATAAAATGTAACACCAAATGCTTAATAATACATTACTAAAATCATAATCATATGGAATCTTTAGAAAACATATCTAAAAAAAAACAAACGAAGAAAAAGAGAACTTTAATAAACTTAGGCTAAAACAAATACATTAATACATTTAAATATATATACTATATATAATACGAATTTAAATGCCCACATATTCAAACAGTACAGTAGCCCATAAATACTTAAAGAATATTGTATAATAATCGATTAATATCAAGTCGCAGATATTAATTATGTGCATGTAATAAGCTGCCAGCTTTTTAATAATTTTTTATAAAATGGAATCAAACGAGATAAAGAAATTCAGTGAACCAATTCAAGCATATCCCAAAATAGTCTTCAGTGCATCAAGTGGTTGTCTATGATATCATATGATATGACATATAAGCCATGATATGAAAAATATTACCTATTTATGTTAAACTATGTAGACATACAAACACAAAAAAGCCAAACAATCAACGAAAATTATACAAGAACTATAAGAATTATACTATAATATGATATTTATACATATATAGGCATACATATATATATATTGCGTGCTATATTAGCTACTTATTTGGATATATATCAGACATATGTATAGTATTATTAACCTTTCCCTTTATGCTATGCTAATCGACTAAACATAAGTTCACTCTAGTTAAAATTGTGTCTAATTGTAAAGCAAAAAAAAAAAGCTATAGTCACTGCACTCCTAAGCCCTTAGTTAAATGCTTAAACAATCTTTAACCCTTTCATGCCCGCTGTTGCATATACGCAACATTGTATTTCGGGCAT
>JBANCZ010003832.1:0-11601 GCA_037040025.1 Sphaerogastrella javana | reverse complement strand
CAATGGAAAGAACGTTAATGAGTCGAGTTGAGAGAGAGAGAGAGAGAACAAGCAGGCTGGACGCTCAATGTCAAGTGGCATGCGCGAGCGAGATGGCAATAGCCGGCCGGCATCTTCACTAGATAAAAAGTACCGCATGTGCGCGAATCTGTATGTGTGTGTGCGCTGTATGTGTGTGTGTGAGTGTGTGTGCGTGTGTGTGTGCTGTGTGAGAGCGCCCAAACGAGAGAGCGTGGGAGAGAGCATATGTGTTTGCATGTTGGTTGACGTAGAGGTAGAGGTAGAGGTAGGTAGGTATTCGTACACATGATGATGAGTAAACAACATAGATGTGCTGCTAAAACTGTTGGTGCGTGTCTTCGCTGTGCTTATGATTCTCCCAATGCTTCGCCCAATGCTGGCTGTTATTTAACAGCATCGCCCCATGTTATTGATCGCATTCGACTGTTAACAGCTTTTGATAAGGCATATGGCCAATGTAAGCCTTATCAGTAAGGAAAATGCAATGGGTAATTGATTTATAATTTATAAATTTTATTTCAAAAGGGCAGAAATATCGTTTGACCATCATATCGATTGGGTATTAGTGTCTCTTCTAATTGAATCATTATTATTATCATCATAATATGTATTTATGTAGGCTTCTATGTGATTGTGTGTGTGTATGTGTGTGTGTGTGTCTCTGTGTATGTTAATTATATTACTAATTTGACTCGGTTATACAAAGCACAATTGTAAGTATTAATAAAAAGACGTAAATCGTACAAAAAACAGCATTCATTATATATATTTATATATATAGTTTTTCTTCTTTCTTTCTTCTTTTGAAGCACACATGGCTAGATCGAATCGGTTATTGCGCATGGCTTGATCGAGGGGGTTCAAATGTGGAACCGTTTCAACCGAATATCTTATCGAAACAGGTGTGACAATAGGGCTTATCCTTCTGCTCCTTGAACGTGCCCTTGTTCAGCTGCTTCAGGCAAAAGGCGCACACGAAATGTTCCGGATGGAATTTCTTGAACATGGCCGTAATACAACGTCCCGTTATCGGTTTCGAGCAACCGGCACACAACGATCCACGCTTGGCATGATAATGCGTCTCGCAATACGGGAGACCCTCATGATCGAAGAACGAACCGCCCTGGAAAGGCTGTCGACAGTCCTGTAATGGAAAATGAAAATAGATAATGTATATATTAGTTTTTTTTTTTTTGGATCATATATATTATAATAATAATAATATTTGGACAAATTGTATATTTAAATATTCGGAACCTTGGGCTCCATCAAATTGTGGAAATTATGGCACTAGAACCATTTTTATTGAAATGCGCACTAAAAACCATTTTAGTTTCTCTGGGTAAAAACAAATTGTAAATATTAGTTTATTTATACAATAATTTATGGTATACATTAAAGAAAATGTGGATTCATATAAGACATATCGAAAGCAATTTCGAAATCAAACATAAACCCCAACAGATAGACTAAAGTCTATCTAGAATAAACTTACTTTTTCTGTATGATAATAAATATATTATATCAAATGAATATGGCTATTATAAGGCAATTTATTATGCATGGCATATAAACCTAACTAAATTACACTGAAAATCATTTAATTTGGCCTATAAAATGCAGAACAAACTAAATTAGATACATGTTACTGCACCATAACATCCAATTATTTCTATAAAAACCGAGAGACCTTGAGATCCTAAACCAGGAAAAATTGCAATTTCTTTTTTTTGCGATGATCTATTAGAAGGCAAATGTGATTTTGAAAGCATTATTGCAGTTGCCGCCAAACAAAAATGCTAATTACAGACTATAAATTAGTTGCCATATAGCATGACCGTGTAGAGCAGAACCCAAATAATAATCGAGAAAGAAACTAAAAGGAAATTTCAAATTTTAGAGCGCACAAAAATCTTGACGATAATATGTGTGAAATTTTATGCTTGAGCGGAGAAAAGCCAATTAGAAATTTGTCAACAAATAATAATGTGCCAGACGTAGTATTGGCACATTGATTTTGTCACACTGTGCACAGTGGCATGGGCTAATTGAAAACAGCAACAAAAATGAAAACACAAAAAAAAGTAGCATAAAAGACGCTTGAAGGAAAACAATCAAATTGATAAATCTTTTGGGGGCTTTTTTCTTCGCTCTATGTGTTTTTTGGAAAAACATTTCTAGCAACAATTGCAAAAAGAGCAACAACAACAAAAATAACAATAATAACAACAACAACAACAACAAGAGATCAGATACGCTTTAACAATAACATTTTGCGCACGCTTTTGGCCCAGCTCCAAAGGGGCGACACCAGCAAAAACAGAGCAATACATGTGTCTCCATATATGATATATCAGCGATATATGTATATATGTATTATTATAAAATCTGCAACTGGCAACAATTAAATAATGCCTTGGAGCATATAGAACAGCTGCCGCAACGTTTCGTTTAATATTTATTATAAATATTAAACGTTCAGCCTGCTTAGGCAGCGACTAATTCCTGGTTTCCTTGAGTTCAATATCTACAAACATAGTTTAAACATCAATTTGAAGAGAATCTCTATATCTATCTACATAGTTATGTAGATAGATACATATCTCCATCTGTTACCTCTCAATATATCAAACTTTCAGGATATAACTACCTTATGCTACTTTAGCCCTTTATTTTATAATCTAGAGTATTTAATTCTTGATTTCCTTGAGTTCAAGATCTACAAACTTAGTTTACAGTGTTCACAAATCAATTTAAAGAGAATCTCTATATCTATCTACAATTATCAATATCTGTTACCTCTCCACCTGTCTAACTATTTGGATATAACTACATTATGCTACTGTAGCACTTTATTTTGTATAATTTAGGGTATTTCATTCTTGGTTTCGTTAAGTTCAAGAACTTGAAAATAAGTTTAAAAACAAATGTAAAGGTTATCAATAAATACATATATCTTTTATAGATAAATAGATATATAAATCTATCTACATAACTTTATATATCTGTACCAATCTATCATTTTAAGATTGTTCAACCTTATGCCAGTGCAACCTCTTTATTTCAATAATATATATTGTAAATTTATCAATCTATATCGATAATTTTTCTATCTTTTGTTCGTTGAGTTCAAATATTTGAATGTAAAAACCTTTGAAAAGAGTAACTATATATCTCTATATCTATTTATTTATTTTATTATTATTCTATAACTACATCTATTTATCTTTTTAAAGTTTGGTATACCTTATGCCACTGGCTTCTTTGAATTTGTATAATCTAGGGTATTTCATCAATTTTTAATTCACTTTCTAGATTGTTATTTCGATCAGATACTATATGTAATCACATTTTCGAGAACTATTTAATAAGCACGAAAAGAATTTCATTTTTGCATTTGCTGAGTGTCAAAACATCTGATGTTCATTCTGTGTATGCGAAATATGCATGAATTTCTATTCAATGACCATTTCATATTGAATTCAACGAACATCTATATATACTATATAGTATATGTTGTATATGGTTATATTCGGAATGAAATTGGAGCTAAATGACAGGCATGGAAATTCGAAATGAAAGGTTATTCTACATAGTATGGCATGTTCGACTACTATACAGTAGCTAAAGCATCTAAAATTCCAAGAAGTAGGTTGAATATAGAAAATAAATAAAGCAATTTCATCGAAATTATATAGAAATAAAAGTTCTAATTATATATAAATTGAATTACATTGAGTGCTAATGAAATTTAGGTCAGGAATGGAATAGACTTTCCTGTACCTGTTCGAAAGTTAGTCATAGGGAGTCTAGTTATAGCAACTATTCATTTATTATGCTCTTATCTATTAATTGATCTATTAATCCAAAACCCTAGACAGACCCTAGTCAGACCTAAATAGACCCAGCTGTAGGGGCTGTAGTAGCCACGCGGACTGAAAACAAAACAAACAGCGAAAAAAAAAACAACTCGCACTTGCTGTAGAAGGAATCTAATAATATATATGGACTATTTAGTATGTATATATTTGTACTCGTGAGTACAAAACTGAACATTTATATATATATATATATATATACTAAATATATACATATATATATATTTGTATATAATTTTATTCTGCTAATTTTGTGTGTGTTTTATAGGCGCAAGAGACGTCAGCAACAAAAATAGTTTCTATTTAGTTAAGGAGACCTCCCTCCAAAGCAAACGCTACATTAATCACGCTAACACCTAGTGGGTAGAGGGGTTCTATAAGCTGATATAGGGGGGAGGGGGGGGAGCAATATTGTAATTTGTTAACAACAACAACAATAGCAAGAAGAAGCAACAGCTACAGCCCATGCACGAGGGTCAAGACGCCTCTGGTTCAAGGTCAGCGATCTTGACACTTCAACTTGGACTCAGGTGAAGGCATGGTCGGCCTGCTGGCGCCCCCTGTTGGCCAGGTATTGAAACCGAAGCACAGGACGCCGAAGGCCAACAAATGCCGTTGTTTTTGCTTTTGTTGTTGTGTTTTGTTTTGATTTTTTTTTTGTGTTTGTTTTCTTTTTTTTAAGTTAATTTTTTTGTTTTATATTTTTTTTTAAATATTTTTTGTTTGTTTAATAATATGTAATTATTTAATTTTATTTACAAAAACAAATTACAATATTGCTGCATATTTTTTTAAATTTAAAAAAATACCTAAAAACTTATGAGCTAAACATTTCTCTCTGCATATATATATATATAGAAAAGATTGTTTCAACAGGGGTGGGGGAACGGCGTTTTTCAGAGGGGGTTGACTACACTTAACATGGGCAACAGGGGCGTAAAACATATGTGCCAACAGAGAGGCCGCATCATAACTAGAGAGACAATATAGAGGGGGGCGGGACATCACATCATCATCAGCAACAGCAGCAGCAGCAACAGCAGCGGCAGGGCCGACCCGACGCAGTTGCTCGAACTGGTGGTCAGCAGCAGCTGGCGCTGTCAGCTGTGTGTGAGTGTGTGTGTTTGAGTGTGTGTATGGTTGCTCCTCAAGTTGTTGTTGTTCTTATTGTTGTTGTTGTTGTTGTGGCACGAAAATAGCAGCAAAACTCAAAAAAAGTAGCACAACATTTGGCTATTTTTATGGCTGCCGCTGAACTTCAACAAGTTTTCTTATGTTGCATGTGGCATGTTGCAAGTTGTTGTTGCGTATGTGCGTGTGCGTGTGTGAGTGTGTGTGTGTGTGAGTGTGAGTGTGTATTGACCGCTTATTCCTCCTCATCGACGCCCACACACTGCGGACACACTGGCTTGCCCTCCATGGCATAGAAGGACTTGCCGCGCACAGCCTTCTTGCAGTCCTATATATCGATACCATATATGTTTGTTAAAATTCAATGTTTCAATTAAAAAGATATAAATTATAAATGGGAAAATATTATAATTAATGGATTGAACTTACCCGGCAGACAAAACAATCGGGATGCCATTGCGAATTCAACGCTGAGATATAGTTCTCCATGATGGCGCGATTGCATCCATTGCACTTGGGTGCAAACATCTCAAAGTAATCGTTGCGGCAATAGGGTTTGCCATCACGTTCATGGAAGCCATCCTCACCGAACTGCTGGCCACACTGGGCGCAAAAGAAATGCTCCGTATGCCAGGTCTTATCCAGTGCGGTCACACACTTATCCAGTATGGCACCATTGCAGTAGGCACATCGTGGACTAAACAGATTATGATAATCGGGTTCGCAATAGGGGAAACCATCACGCTCAAAGAAATTGCGTGTGCCAAGCTCCTGGCTGCAGTGATTGCATGTAAAATGCTCGGGATGCCAGGTCTTGCCCAAGGCAGTGATCACCTGACCAACAATGGGCTTCTCGCAGGCATTGCAGCAACCCTTCTGTACCGTATTGACACCCTGACGACTCATATTGGCCTGTAGATTGCCAAGCATAGAATCCAATTTATCCTCTCGATTTGTATCGTCCTCCTCCTCGACAATAGTTGTCTCCTCGATCGTCTGCGTGAGATGCGCCTGCTGTGTACCTCTCGCTGGTTGCGCGTAATCCGTCACAGTTGTCGTCTGTTGACGTTGCTGCTGCTGCTGCTGATGATGTTGCAGTTGCTGTTGGCCAGTACCACTATCGTAACCGTTGCTTCCAACCTAAGGAATAACAAAATCCCCCAAAAAAAAAAGAAAAGAAGAAGCCATATTAATTTAAATTTTTGGTATACCCTGTGTGTGTGTGTGATTATAGGTCTTTTCGATCTGCATACTTTAAGGTCCTCTTACGTCGCCTGCTGCTCGATGTGCTCGGCTCGACTGATTTTAATTTTATGCGCGCGCCAACACAAAAACTTTTGCTTTTTGACTTTCACGCTAAACAACACAGAATTCTATATATGAAAAACCCAATCTATGGCAACAAATATATATATATACTATATACTCAACACAATTTTCATTTAAGCAAAATGTTTTTCTCGTTGTTGTTGTTGTTGCTGCTGCGCACGACGCTCTTCTCATAAATATATACAGCGGAGGAACAGCAGCCTCTGATTTGACGTAGTTTTTCTGTTCATTGCCAAAAATACGAAAAAAAAAATACCAAAAATACCAACAACAAGAGCAACAACTAGAACAACAACAAGAGATTTCTGTTGTCGTTGTTGTTGTTGTTCTTGTTTGTCTATGTCTATCTGTGTTTTTTTTTCTGCGTGTCGTGCGAGTTTCCATTTCAACATTTGTACATACTACAGCATTTACATTCGTTCATAAACTTTGCATTTTCATTTCATTTCATTTCAATTCGCCTTCTCTTCCTCTCTTGCTCTCTTTTGTGAGCTCTCTCACATGATCTGTATGCGTGTGTGTGTAAGTGTGTATGTGTATGCTAACTAACCTAGACGCCTAATTGAGTTCTCTCTCTTCTTGTCTCTAGCTTTCTATCTGCCGCTCTCTCATTCGTTTCTGTCCATCTATCATAACAGTGACGTTTCACAGACAACAGAGCGCCTTTCTGGTAATATTACTAACATACAAATGTAATGTTAGGCTTCAAAAGAATGTTAAATCAGAGCAGAATGTTAAAGCATTGCGCCCACTGTTATTAACATACAAGTGTTGGCATCAAAGAATGTTAACTAACAGACAAATGTTATGTCAAGCCCAAAAGAAAGTAAACCAACATACAAATGTTATGTTAAGCTTCAAAAGAATGTTAAATAGGAGTCTAAGCTCTTTATTAACCCGAACTCGTTTTTGTTTTGATTATTATTTATTACTATTATTCGAGAATAAAAGTAAAATATGTCCAGAATGTATTACATTACGAATGATTCACACAGTTCAATTGTTCTAAGAAATCCCAGTAATTCAATGTGTTATTTCAACAATCTTCAACTATAGACCATAGAATGGATTCCTGTGAAAAGTTTATTATTTTTTGTGTAGTAAACAAACTTGAAATGTAGAGTACACATAGACAATGTAAATCAAATTCGATCAATGATTCACAATATTGATTCTATTAATATAACAGCATTCATTTACTATAAATATTTACTGATTAAATGCTTTCGAATCCATTAGGGGGTGTCAATGCAGCTATAAATAAATTATTGACATTCCTAGTTAAATATATAAATCAGATAACATAAATCAAATTACTTTCTATTGGCATTGAAATTCTTATAGTGATTTATAATGTCAATCTACTTTTAAATGTTATAATATAATTAGAAAGATTTCTGCATAAGAATTTTATGTTGATGCCTTTTTGGGCGCCCATTGCATAAATCACCCGCACTCCGCTACTGTGCTCAATTGGCTGCGGCTTTGCAATCGTCTCGTTTTGACGTTGGCGGGATTTTTTGGATGTTATTTTAAGAACTAATTCATACATAACTACGTATATTAAACCAACAAAAAAAAAGAAGAAACGAAAAGAGGAAGAAGACAGCGTAGATAATCAAATGGATGAGATCGTTGGGGATGCTATAAAACTGAAAGCTGGCCGTTCGACCAACAGGATTTCCCCATAAAAATCGCAATGGGCACGTTCCCGCTGACCAAAAAGATTTGCAATCGAAGCTGTCAGGGAAAAGGGGCAAGGCAATGAGATACAGGAAGAATCTAAGGCCAAAGAGGAAATCACGTTCAATGGGTAGAGGTTTTATGAATGGATTTGACCAGGGGGAATGATAGGGTTGCAGCATGATTTGTAGACAGGCCGGAGATGGCCCGGCATGGCAATGAAACCGAACATAAAATCATAGAAAGAAAATCAACGGAATATATATGATTATATATAAATATATATTATTATATTTATATGTATATAGAGAAAATGGATTTAGCTTTGTAAATACGCAGAGACAAAAACGAGTTCAAAAATAGACATGCAAATGATTTGCAATGAACAAAATAAAATATCAAATACAAAAAAAAAGCAAAAAGAGAGAAAAAAAAAAGAAAAACTATAATTCTCGCTCCGTGAAAAAACCGTTGACAGTGGCTGACCCAAGAGTCTGGAGGGGGTGTGGTCACACACACAGACAGAGGGATAAGGGGGTTGAGTGTGCAGGGGGGTTTGGGGGTGGTAGCCAGTGTCGTGTGGGCGCCCCCTGCCCCCAAAATAAAAGCAGATTCTCAAAAAGCATTTCAAATTTTTCTGGTACTGAGGTGCCGTGTGCAATATTGTTTATATATTTTTCATGTATTTTATTTTTTTGCGCTTGCCACACACACACACAGGCAGACACACACACACACACACACAGAGAGAAGCAGACAGACAGACTAATACATATAGAGTCACAATTATATAGACAGACATAAAGCTAGCCAATTTTGATATTTTTCATATTTATCATCTCTTTGTAGGCATATCAACAGAAAGTCACGGACACGCAGACACGGCGGAAAAAAAGAATTGAAAATGATATTAAATAATTAACAGACATGGTCAACATATACACCCACACACACACACACACACACACGTATACACTCTCTCTCACACACACACACTCACAAGCACTCACATTCATTCATGCATTGGTATTTTGCATTGGGGCTTTTTATTTTTGATTCGTCAATGACATTGAATTGCAATCTTTTGCCATCTATGCATCTATGCTAAACCTCTTATTCTACACTTTCTGCCTTTAACCCCTCTTGAGACACGCCTCTGGTTTTCTTTTGTGCGACCATCAGTGGCAATGCCAAGAAATTATTATGCACTTAGTAATTAATTATGAATTAATTAGCGCTGCAGTAATTCAAGAGACAAGATTATGCACAGGGTTGCCAAGTTGTAATATAATCCACACACATACACAGAATGCACATCGATAATTATCGATAACATGTGCACATGCCCCGAATAAGCGAACAGAGCTGCAAGTTTTTTCAAATTTATTATGTATACATTATTTCATGAGCGAAAATAAATTTTCCTAATGGCATTATAAATTTGATTTTCACTTTCCATTCTTGGCTTATGAGATCAGAAATGTATATTATGTTATTTGGGCAAACTTAAGAGCATTAAATAAATTTAAATTTGCTTAGAGATGCAGTCGGAGACAGAAAAATTTGCGAATTTTGAGAAGTTAAAGTTTTATGTACATAAAATGTTCATAGTTTAAATAAGAATGAATTGATGGGAGAACTTTGAATTTTGATATAAATTTTCCGAATTGCAACATTTATAGAACCAAATAAACACATCATAACGAAATTTTACAGCCATAATGCAGCAATGCTGAAATATCAAAGCGAAAGCAAACTGTAAAAGTTTATGCAGCATGAATCAAAGCATAGTCGTATAATTTGTGTTATTTTTCCCGGAAAAGCGGATATGCTAACGGGGTAATTTGCACAATATTAATGCCAGACCATCAACATACAGCAGCCACTGTACTGTATGTGGAATTACTGGCAGTGAGTGCCAATTGATGGATTATTTCTGTTTTATGTGCCCATGCACTCAGACTAATTGCGGCGACGAGACATGAATTGATGGCTGTCATATTGCACGAGCCCAAGGACAATCCACATGATATAAGAGCAAAGAGTAGAATAGCCTTGACCCAATATGAAAGGGAATAAACAATGAAATAAAAAACAATTATCATAATAACTGGGCAGCTGCCATTTCAAGTCAGAGAAAAACGAAGAATGAAAACGAAATTGAAATTGAAAATTGAAAAAGTTGTGAACAACATTTTTGCAGAGCATCTTGAGCAGCGGATCACATCTGTTAAAATATATCATCATCAGCCATCCGTTATGTAGAGATTTTGTCAGAAATTGTTCTAAAAACAAACTGTCAAGAGTATGAAACGAGCCGAGGCAGGCATAAGTAGTACAAATATTATAATCTTCAGTCCACAAAAACAAAACAAAAACAAAAAAAAAAAAGATATCGAAACAAAAGCGGAAACAATTCTGCGTCTGTACAAGATCAGTTCATTTCTCTCAGTTGTGTATGCAAATATGGTAAATGTTTTTGTTTACTTTATGTAGCCAAATAGATTGATTGTTTTATGAATGCCACGAATCAGCTTGTTGAGTTGAGCATAGGATGATATATTGGAAGATATATGGGGAAATTCGTTTTATGGCGCCGTGTGCAATAAATCGTATAAATGTGACAATAATTCTTTCACCTAATCGAGCTAATAAAATGTGGAAATTTATGCATCTATTAAAAAACATATCCACCTTCAATTTTGAATTGACACAAGTCAAAGTCAAGAACCACACGGGTCTCTAAAACATCTCATCTAAAGGGACTACGGACAGGTAAATTCACAGCGAGAACAAGAGAGCGGGTGGTACAACATCATTAGATGTGCCTCAGCGATATGCGTCACACGATTTGACATGATAAATATGTTCACATTTCACATTTTATAGTCTAGTTTTTATTACCATCTTGAAAGTGTATAGCATAGAGAACAGAAGAAACGTTTAAATTTGATTTGTGCCAAAAACAACAAAATATTGGATATACTTGTTTCAATTTTCTATTCTATTCAATGAATAGTATAGGAACCCTTAAATAGTATTTATACGTATTACGTACATCTAATCGCATATCCAATTTTCTTCAACGACAGGTGAGCAAGTGAAAACATTTGCTGTCACGCAACAATAACAACATTCGCATCCGAAAAAACAAATCCAAAAAACAAAACTGCATAAAGCACTTGCTATAAATGTTGTTATTCTCATTTTCCCATAGAGCACACGTAAGTACAGTGGGTATAAGTTGTGACGAACAAGAAATTGTTGAACACAATGAAAATAAGAATTTTGGATTTATCATATTATATCATATCATGTCATATCATGTCATATCATATCATTTATACTATATCACAATAACTTTATCGCAAGCTATTTATAGATTCTATTTTTAACATATTTTTCTAAATACATATGATAGATGAATGAAGCTATAAATAAACAAACTAAACTATATATAACATACGATCTCAACATAAAAATGTTCATGTTTACTGAAATTTACATTTGAATTTATATAGAGATATATGATCGAATAGAACTGTTAGAAAACAGTCAA